>CM056581.1:96877295-97059795 GCA_029721435.1 Gymnothorax reevesii | reverse complement strand
TTGTTTATTGTTTTTGTTCTTTTCCTTAGTTATGGTGTTATGTATTCCCTTTCACATTCTGTTCTCACACGCTTCGCCCTCATGTCTGGCCTGCGCTCACCAATCAGTCACACCGCTTCCCTGTATATTCTGTCAGTCTTGAACAGTCCAGTGTGAGTTTGTTTAACCTGTTTCGGTGTCTTTTTCGCAAACCTTTTCTCATTTAGAATGTTCCTTGGTTAATGATACAGCCCTGTCCCTTGAGTGAGACTTACTACCTGCACATTACTTCTGTTTGGCAGTTAGATTTTGAACGCTCTTTGTGTTTTGGCATTGGTGCGCTGGTTTCCAGGTTTTTTTTTTTTTTTTTTACAAATGTACATTAGGACTGAACTGTGATTACAATCCCACATCTGTCCGCTTGTACAGATATCTCACTGTCTGTCACTCCCGGATCGCCTGACCGCAATCCTCAACAAAACTTATTCACTGGAATTCGTCCGTGCATGAGTTCACAAATGATCACACGCAGTTACACAGCAAATCAAATTAACACGCGCAGTTGTACGTCCAATCAAAAGCTTACATGTAGGTACCCAGACAATTGAACACTCACTTGCGGCCACACAGAAAATCAAAAGCTCAGACCCAGTTTAACCGCTGATCAGATGATCACGTGCCACTACACAGCCCATCAAAAGCCTAAATGAGTTAAACAGCCAGTCAAATGAGCATGCGCAGTTACATAGGCGATTAAAAGCTTGCATGCTGGTGCTCAGCCAATGAAAAGCTTACACACAGGTACGCAGCCAATCAACTACTGGTAAAATCAGTCTCATGTAACACCAGACCCCAGAGAATCTTTCATCCTGCAGTTATGTTGTGAGGTTCTTAACCACATCTCTCTCTCATGGCTTATTTCTAGCTTTGACCAGCCATAAATATCATGACTCAGTTCCCCAATCTCAGATTTCGAAGTGAGTAATAACTCATCTGACCTGTGTTCGGTCACTGTACCCGTTACCTTCTGCATACTCTTACTGTACGTCATGCTGGATAAAAGCGTCTGGCCTACATGTGCAATGTACATGATATATGTGCATTATGTGTGCAAATAGGTGCAATACATGGCACGTATGTGCATCACGTGTACATATATGCAAAATGTAAATAAAGTAAACTGGCAAACAGTGAATCAAAGGCTTACAGGCTTGAACTATTGCTGTTCTGCAGCCAGGCAGAAGCTTTTTAGAACCTGGACCCATGATAGTTACACAGCCAATCAAATGCTTTCTGGCCAGATATTGACACAGTTACACAGCCAGTCAAACCCTTCTGAGCAGAGAGTTAACAGTTATGCAGCTGATCAAATGTTTCTGACTCTGTGGAGCCTCGTGGAGCTCGTCTCATTGTCCTCTCAGACTATATCCAACCCTCGGGCCTGTATGTCTGTGTTCTGCCACAAAAGTATAACGCAACTTTGTTTAGCTTGTTTGTTTGTTGAAACCACAAACTGAACAGATGAAAACAGACCAAGGTAGTCCTTTGGGGAAGTCATGTGATCATCATGTGGTGCTGTTTGTGTTTGCCTGCCGCGCTCATGTGACCGACCGCCGTGGGTGTGAATACCCTTAAAGAACCTAACTCTGGGGTTCCCCCTGGACTGGTTCTCCTTTCTGTGTGGAACCAAGGCATGCCCACCCACACACACATGCTAAACAAACACACACACACACACACACACACACACACACACACTAAACATATACACACAAACACGTGCATGTGTGTTCACGCACAGGACAAACACATAGTAATATGACTTCTCTCTGTACTGAAACATGTTGTGTATACAGAGGTATAGTACCCATGTTCTGTGGAGATGTGAACGTTTGTGTTCAGTGCTGTGTACAGAAGGGGGTGTTTAGAGCCCATGTTGTGTAGAGATGGGAATATTCTTCCTCCATGTTTTGAACAGCAGGCTGTAGAGGCAGAAGCTCTTATTGTTACTGCGGCACAATACGAGTGCGAGCGCGAAATGCGCCGACAGTGAAGCAGCGCTTTAGGCATGTTTTGGCTTCGATACACAGACACACACTGTACGCTTTGTGGCTCCCCCTCGATCCCCCAACACTCTCAATCTTTATGGCCCCCACCGCTGGGTCAGTCTCTCCCCGTCCGCAGTTCCCCAGCACACTGCTGTTATTGACATAACACTGCATGCATTATTATGTAAGAGCAGCACCTCAGCTTTAGCTTTGGGCTGGTTTGACTTTAAGATTTCCTTCAAGATCGTGCAACCAAGTGCACTGGCAAGTAGCCATCACAGGTTAATTCAAAATCCGTTCCTTTATGACAACGCATGGGGAAGTGACCACCAAGAGGCAAGGAGGACTGATCAACTTCAGCCAACCAGTTAATCAGTTCCTTCATCATTCTGGGTGAGCCCTCCATCTTTTAATGTCAAAAAGCACAGATTTTGAAATGTTCTGTAATGGCTAATTGGCTGAGCACTTGGAGACAAGGGACTTTTAAACGCATGATGAAATCTGAGTAAATGACGGTTATCAAAGGTTAACGCAGCAATACTTCCTGGTGACCTTACCCTTAAAAAAGTTGTTCCCCTTAGCTGATGGTGATTTCCCCCTCAGCTGACTGATTACACATTAACTTGAGTAATTTTTGGCTGTTTGTAAAGTCAGGGTTTGAACAGTTGTCATCTTATGATGGCCACCGCAAATTCTAGCTGTCGATGCAAAATGGTAACATCAGTAGCACTTTACGATAAGGTCCACTTGAATTTGTGATTGTTCTTAACTCCTGAAAAATCAACGTATTAAACATTAACGTTGGCTACTACATTAGTTAATACTGATTAAGATATAAATTTGTTACTTAAGCAAAGCATAGCACTTATTGTTATGTATAACAAGTAATAATTTATTACTTATATATTTCTTACTTATTTATAATAATTTGTAGATATTTTGCTAATTACGTTTTTAAATAAAAATACTTTGTAATACAAATATCTGATACAAATCATGAGAAAAAAGATGAGCTGTTTTGCATGACAGCTCCAAAAATGATGACCCTGAAATTACTTTAAAAATTGAATGAAAGCCACGAGGGCATACACTATAAAACATACATCAACATGCATTTCAATGCAGAAAAGACCCAAAAAGTGTAAATTAAAGAGTTCTGAAAATAACTTTGAGGTCCATTGAGCCGCACGCATCGAAGATCGCCAGTCACAAGGACTCCCCAGTGTCCTAACATGGGTATTGATCTTGAGTTGGGAGTTGATGGTGATGATTTGATCTCTAAGTTGACAGATGTTTGGTGGGGGGAGAGGAATTGTATGTCCCCTGTCCCCGGCATGGGCCACTGCTCCAGAATTCGGACACTGCGGACCTAACTGTACTCGGATCGCCCCCTCACGTACAGGACGCCCCCTCATAAATGCCTGGCACAGGCTGCGGTGGAGACGCATTTATTAAAAGGCCGCTGTACAGAGCGTCCGTTGTGTGCCCAGTGAGTGATGTCATGTCAGCTAGAGATCAAAGCCAGGAACACGACCCAAATTTAGCAGTGCGACCCGGGCAGGGAGTGAGGGTCCAGAGAGGGCGGAGTTACAACCCAAAACTAAAATTTACAGATGGCCTGACTCACTCACACACACATACGCACACACACGCGCACACACACGCATGCATGAAGGAGCGCTCATGCACAGACACACACACCAAGGAGAGCTTGCGCGCTCACACACACACAAATACGTACAAAACAGGCATGCAAGCATATGTACAAACACAATCAAATGCTCACATGCACATCTACACATACACACACACACACACACACACACACGCATACAAACACACACACACATTGAACCCGGTAACACTGCCCGCTGAGTGCCACAGAGCTTCTCTTTCACGCTACAGATGGCTGCACAGTGACTAACACCCTTAAACACGGCCGCTAAATTCTGCCATTGCTGCGGCTCAAGTAAAGTGGATTGTGGGTAATCTGCAGTGGTGAGTCAGAGCTGGAGGATATTACCTCGCATGAATGGGGAATGGCCCACTGGCTGTGTGTGCGTGTGTGTGTGTGCGTGTAAGTTTGAGAGAGAGTAAGGTGTGTGTGTTTGTGTGTCTGTGTGAAAGCGAGTTGGGGATCGGAAGGGTCTCTCCCCCCCCCCATCTCCGTCCATCACTTCCTCTTTCTGACAGGTGTTTCCTGTGAGCACGATGGGGTCTTCCAGTGGCACTTCGATCTCCAGTTTCGGGTGCGAAACGTTCCCTTTGGGAGGGTTCGTTTCCTATTCCTGTGCCTCAGGTGCTTTCCTCAGCAGTGGGCATTTTATTTATTTTTTCTCTATTTATTCATTTATTTTATTTACTTATTTGCCCTTTCTTGTTTTGGGGGGTTTCTGGGCAGAAGTTTGCCCCTCGTTTATCCATTCTGCGCCTTCGTGACTTCACTAACGTTAAAGAAAACTCACACAAATGTAAAAAAATAAAAATCGTAATTGAATCGGCTCTCGACCAATGAGATTTCAGCACCAGAGCTCAGGCAGACTAAATCGGCAGGACTGACCCTTACCTGACCTCTTGAAACTGTCTGTTACAGAGTGAAACGTAAACATGGCGGGACGGGGGGAGGGTAACATGAGGAGCACAGAGGACCTCTGTTCCTACAGAGCAGCTCTTCTGCGCAGATAATTAAATCAGGTTAGAAACACAGACTGACTGAGCAGCCCCTTCTCTCTCAAACTGGAGTTCACAGACTCTGCTTTTCCCATTTTTTGGAAAGAAATGTGCTGATGTTGTTGGGATAATCTAATATATTATTACAGGCAGGAGAATGTTGTAATAAACATTCATGCTGAAAATCTGCATTTTTTTTACAGAGTAGTAGCTTCACAGGAGAAGCAGTTGTTCGCACTTTGTGATTTTTGCGTTTCTCGGAAGTCGTGAGAAGACGGTGCGCTTCCTGTAAATCTGAGCGCACCCCACAGTGAGTGTGGCACTGTAGCGTATTTCAAATGTCGATGATGCGCAGCGGATCGACTCCACGTGACGTGACGGGTTCTGAGCGGAAGGGCGATGACGGAATGTGACGATTTCTGGGGACTAGAGCAGTGCTGCGCGGTTGTTTCGCAGACAAACAAGGTCTCTTCGAGAGAAGATACAAACCAGTGCCACTGCAGTTCACTCCACTGCAGGTCATTCTGACCCTGTTACAGTGTTTGACAAAAACTTAAGTACGGTTGTACAAAGTCAGGAATTTTTTTCAATTATTTCTAAGATAATGCGCACTCAATCAACGTGTGTGAGTGCGCGTGTGCATGAGCTTGTGTGTGTATTTGAGCATTTGCATTTGTCAATGTGTGTGCATGCGTGCTTGCGTGCATATGTGTGTGTGTGTGTGTGTGTGTGTGTCCACCGTGCTGCATAAGCCCTCCTGCTTTTCACCCTCTTGACCCTGCTAGCGTTGTTAGCCGCTGGTGCTAATAGCGGGTCTGTTTCTACATTACCCAGGGGTCAGCAGTCTTCGGGAAAGTACCCGGGCCATTTCATGCTATTTGCTTTGTGTCGGACAGGACATTTGCAGGTTTTTTTTCCCCGCCATAGTCATTACTCTGGGGAATAATAAATAAGTTTGAACTGGTCATAAGCGAGAGCCATAGGACCACATTATATGGTAAAAAACTGAAGTCTTTTGATTTCATTTTTCCAGTTCAAAATGAAGCCAGAATGTTAGTCGGACAGGACAAAAAGTGAAGTGGTATTTTTGCCATGTTGGAAAACTGCAAAGTTCTGTCCAACCACGTGGTTTCATAGAATTTAGCCAAGCAGTTGTGTTCCCTAATATCTCAGCTAGGTTTCAGAGGAAATTTTGGTTTCTTAACTCAAAGTATAGCTGAGGGGGGTCAAAAGTTCCCACTTGGTCAGCGGGTCGGACAGGACGTGTCGGATAGGACACTTTTTCAAATGACCAAAATGAAAGAAGATACGCACATGATTATTATACTTTTATAAAATGCTCTTTTCTTTTCCCGTCCTTTTCGACTCCTCGTACTTCTCACTGTCGCTCTTGATTTTTTCTCTTTCGGTGCGGCTCCACTCAGCGTCTGTTTTAGGTGACATGGCTGCTGCTTCTCTCTGTACAGCATTATAGTGATGGACCCATCAAATCTGGGTGCAGTTTATAGTTCCAAGGAAGCTGACAGGTTTCTTTTGAGTTACGCAGACTTGTCAAAACACAAACACACAGGAAGAAACCACTTCAGTTTAAAGCAATCAGCTCTTCCAGAGAGGCTCCTCAATTTAGCTCAATGTCTTCTAATTTTGTAAGTTTGGGACCAATTACATGTGCTTAAAACGTCACCACTTACTTAACCCATCACCAATTACTCCAAGATATTTAATGACAGGTGCTAATTGAAGTCATCTCTCTAATTACTGGTAATTAAATCAGCCAGTGGTTTCTGAACTTAAAAAGAACAGAACAGCCTTTTAAAAGCCTTAGTAGCATTGGAAGTTGCAATATCAACTCTGGAATTAGCCAATGGTCCATTACCAGAAAACTAGAGTCCTGTGCGACGGATATTTTTTATTTCCCACGAGGTGTGTTCTATTTCTTTGAAAAAAACTCATTCACATTGTTTTATACCACATCAACAAAGAGAAAAGTAGCCCCTAAAAGTGGGCGTTACCCCTCAGCCGTGGATGCAAATTCAAGATGGCAGCCGTGGCTGCCATATTAGATATCGGAGCGCAACAAACATCAATAGGCTTGTGTAGCTACCCACCCCCAACACCCACACCAAAAATGGAGTTCATCAGCAGAGGCGTTTTTGACTTAATGCGCAGAATACAACTGTGGACGTACGGCACGTGTGATGACAATACCCCACAGCCCCAATTACTCAGGGCTGAGGGGTAAAAAAATTCATAAGTCATTTAATTTGGATTGTAAATTAAACATTTTGCTCATGATTTGTGTCGGACAGAACATCCAACTCCTGTGAAGAGAAATTAACAGGCTGTACACTTGAGAAAAAAAAACATTACTTTGAAATTTGTCCTGTCAGCGAGAAAAAATTGTCAGAAGTTAAATAAAACAGGAGAGAGATGAAAAAAACGTGTCCTGTCCGACACGCTGCTTTCCATCATTTCCTAATTGCATCCTAATTTAAATAATCAAGGGGTAAACGTTTTGGCCCAGATTTTTGCTTTCTGATCAGTTCAGATGTACATCTAACATATGCAATTGGTGTTTTGCTCGGATTCAAACATTAATATTTCTGATACTACTTCACAAACACCATGAAATGACCCACCGCACCGGAGCCAAACACACAGCAGAGCGACAGGTTGGGCCAGAGTCTGAGATCAACTGCATCTCAGTATCTCGACCTTCTATCTCTCCTGCTGTTAAAGTAAAGCGCTCATTTTGCAATTTCTGTGCTTTTCAATAGTTTCCGCTATTCCGCCATGTCAGTGCCAGCCACTCCACTGTGCAGGTTGCCTGAGCCGATTCTTTCCGTTTAAACAACGCAGGTCCAATGTGACCCGTTAATGTGAGCCGTTCTTTCTCTTGACCTTTGCCGCGTGGCTGTTTGGGTGTGTAGCTATTTGACCTTTCGTATACACTTTGCTCTGGATAAAACACCACGTTTAAATGCAATGCCTGCTTACCTCTTTATGTGGAAAGTGCTGAAGGTGATCTGGGTGATAATTCCACTCTCTGGTCTTTACATCTCTGTGCAACACACACAGCCAGGGAATGCAACTGCAGCACAAAGACACAGAAATGACAATCAGTTACCACACACATGTATATATGATCATCAGTTATCAGTTATGGGTGTATCGACAGAAAAGGGCACAATTACGGTAAAGACGGTCCACCCATTTTTTTCACAATGGAACTTGATTTTCCTATTCATTTTGGGGTTAGAAATATTGGGCATGATATTTGCAATTAGGGGCAACTTTAAAAGGGACACTCATTCCACTGACCTTGACCAAGGTCAGATTATGACGCAAATGTCCATACCATTATAATTCAAAATTGAGCCAAAAGAAATTTAAGTTGAAAATTAAACCCTTTTCACAGATGACTCAGACTTTCCACCAGGAAAACTTCTTCTTTGGTATTTCATTACATTTAGTAATTTCAAGTTACATTAGAAAAGCTATTGGCTCAGGAAAAAAAGGATTAACCCTTTCCCCCTGACCAAAAACAGGTTTCTGTTAAGTTTGATTAAGGTAAAGACAGGGAAAACCAGTCAACTATTTTAGTTCTACAGCTGTCCACCAGAAGTCAATCCTGCCCTAAAACGAAAACAAACAACAACAACAACAGCACCAAAGGAGGCCATTTTAAAGCCTGTTGGGTGTGGTGGCTGATCGCCAAGGCTCAGGTAGTATCCAAATTTTTAATTATCACACAAATTAAATGTTTTTGCCGTAATCACAAAAATTTGTTTTTGTAGCAATTGTTCTCTATGAGGTTATACTTGATAAGAAATCTTTTCAGAGAGGTAGGAAATAGGGGAAACTTCAGCCCTTACATTGGTTGTAAATTTCCGTGGGCCTGCATTATATGTCTTTACCGGTGTCTTAACCGTTATCTTTTGTAATTACGGAAAAGACATCAAAATTACGGTAAAGATAAGATCATATTAAAATATGTACAAACATATCGGTGACCTTGATGACTACCGGTATGTTTGTAATTGTTTGTAATGCGTTTGTAATTGAACTTATTGGAGAAGAGGCTGTTGCGTAATATCATATGATGATTTTGTTTGATAATTTAGTATGGTTATGAGAAATGTAGTATAGAAATAAGGATGAACAATCGAATATTGAATGTCTCAACCTTTACCATGTTAAAGAAAATAAAATTAATGTTAAATTCCGGCCTATAACTGACATCAAATGCAATATTCCATTTCGTCTTATGTTGGCGCTTGACCTTAATACAGCCCTCAAAACAGCTTAACAGAAAAAGCGCGCAAGCCGGGGGAGAATACGCGTAAGTGTTTTTTTCCTGAGAAACGCCCGGAAACGCCCCGATTTTGGTTCTGCTCCGCTCCAAGTGCGTAACTGCCTTCGGGGGGCGTAATGCACAGACTTAAGTCGAGGGGAGAATACGCGTAGGCTGAAAAGCACATAGCTGCGCGCTTTTTTCGACTTACGCGCACGTGAGAATAGACCCCTAAATGAGCTAATTTCAAATTTGATGGCTGCTTCAGGTCTCAAAAAAGTTGGTACAGGGGCCTGTTTAACATGGTGGAACATCCCCTCTTCCTTTTAAGTCAGAGTGGAGGTGTTTGGGCATTGAGGAGACAAGTTTCTTGAGTTTAACCATTGGAATTTGATCCCACTCTTGCTTAATACAGGCTTCCAGCTGCTGGAGAGTTTTGGGTCTTCTTTGATGGACTTTTCCTTTAATTATGCGCCAAATATTCTCAATCGGTGAAAGATCAGGACTGCAGGCAGGCCAGTTCAGCACACGGACTCTTCTATTACGAAGCCATGCTGTTGTAATAGCTGCAGTATGTGGTTTTGCATTGTCCTGCTGAAATACACAAGGCCTTCCCTGGAATAGATGTCGTCTGGAGGGGAGCATATGTTGCTCTAAAATCTTTATATACATTTCAGCATTCATGGCGCTTTTTAAAATATGCAAGTGTCCCACACCATATGCACTAATGTATCCCCATAGCATCAGAGATGCTGGCTTTTGAACTGAATGCTGATAACAGGGGGGGTGGTCTTTCTCCTCTTTAGCCCGGAGGACACGACGCCCATGATTTCCAACAAGAATGTCAAATTTGGACTCGTCTGACCACAGGCCACTTAGCTACAGTCCATTTGAAATGAGACTTGACCCACAGAACATGGCGGCACTTCTGGATCATGCTCAACAATGGCCTCCTTTTTGCATGATAGAGTTTTAGGTGGCATCTGTGGATGGCACGACTGACAGTGTTTACAGACAGTGGTTTCTTGAAGTATTCCTGAGCCCATTTAGTAATGTCAATGACAAAATCATGCCGGTGAGTGATGCAGTGGCGTCTGAGGGCCCGAAGATCACGGGCGTCCAGTAAAGGTCTTTGGCCTTGTCGCTTATGCACATTTTTCCAGTTTCTCTGAATCTTTTGACGATGTTACGCACTGTCAATGATGTAAGTAAGTAAAGTTTATTTATTTTGCACCTTTCACAGACAGGGTCACAAAGTGCTTCACAGTCATTTACACTGAGATAAGAATATGATGAGACCTTCAAAGCCTTTGCAATTTGACATTGAGAAACATTGTTTTTAAAGTATTCCACAATTTTTTTTAAGCAAACCTTCACAGGTTGGAGAGCCTCTGGCCATCTTTACTTCTGAGAGACTCTCCAAGACATACCTTTTATAGCCAATCATGTTACACACCTGATACCAGTTAACTGAATTACTTGCTAAATGTTCTTTCAGCTGATTCTCTTATATATTAATTGCTTTTTCAGCCCTTTTTTTTTGCCTGTGTCCCAACTTATTCTGAGACGTGCTGCAGCCAGAAAATTTGAAATAAGCTCATTTTGTGGATGAAAAATGTAACGAAAGAACCTGGATTTTAAAGATTTCAACTTGTATCATCCCTGAAGATCAAGCTACATGTCTACAACAGCCAAACTACTATCTCTGCGTTCTTGTTGAGCAGGAGTAGTTGAGGGACGATCTGTGTTGACAGTTGGGCCCACTAGAAATGCCACAACTATACCGTTAAGAGAAGATTGCCCTAAGAACTAGCCACCTGGGGTGCTCTGGGTTTGTGACGTGGTAAGATGGGTTAATTGATAACATCCCATAACATGAGAAAATTGTACAACAGACATTACAGCTTAGTTTTAATCACTGCTGATTGGTGGCAGCACTGCAAAGTACTTGAAAATAGACCAATTTCATTCCACTGGTACTCCTTACTGAAAACAGCGCCCAAAGATTTTATTTCTGATTTTGAAAGAGAATGTCTAAAGGTACATTATGAAGTATGGCTCATCATCCAGCTCCCTGCAGCAATTTAGTTATGGGGGCCGATTTTAACCATTGTTCAAAACTTGTATTTTGGGTGGGGGATGTATTGTCCATTATCTCTGCTAATGATGGATGTATCCTAATAATTTTCCACAGATAAGTAGACCATATAATAGGTATGCTACCGTCAAAATACTCACCTAAAAACACTGTAAAAAAGGCTTCGAAACATCCAAATTCCAGCTATTGGCTCTAATTCCACAATGGTTCGAGTGATTGGACTAATATTTGGCATGTCATCATCCCTTCATAGAAGGTTCCTCCATACCAAATTTCAACCAAATCGGCCAACCCCCACCTTGTCACCGTTGCATGGTCTTCTCATGGACATGCACTTAATGTCCTCTTTTTTCTTCTACAAAAAGTTATACTTCAAAAAAACGATATCTCCTTTTCTACACCAATTTAATCATATTGCTTTTTACTCACATTGCCTTCACATGCCTTTGACATGTTTGAATGACCAAAAGATTCATGCAGGAAGTATGATACTCCTTTCTACAGTGCAATTTGCCAAAACACCGATTAGGGTAAAGAGGTATGTCACTTAGTCTTTACCGTAATTGTTGATCTTAAAGTTTGTTGAAAAAAATTAAACCAGCCATAACCCAGCCTTGCCATTTTAATACTAACTAGTACTTTGGAAGGCCTATTTGAAGAATTAAAAAAGTGGAATTTGAGAGAAAAATTTTGGTGGACAAGTCTTTACCGCAATTATGTCCTTTTTTGTAGAAAAACCCATGTGATCATCGGTTATCACACACCTACATATATACTCAGAGGAAATGAAAACGCAACACCACTTTCTTATTTTAACAATTTAAATATGTTTGGTAGGTTGACTTTGGTGAATTAAATGTGTTAATGGGCCGATTTGGACAATAACAGATGCATTAAACATACCCACCTTCATTTCAACCACTGTACTTGCACAATTCCTACTCCCATATGTTGCACCCAATATGGATTGATGAGAGTCCAACTCACACTGTTACATGATGATCATTCATGTGTAATGAGGTACACATTGTGACCCCAATGGTCACTTAATAACTCAAATTGGACTACTCAGGTCCTGAGCAAAAATAAACCAAAATTTAGAGCGTTGCGTTTTCATTGCCTTTGAGTATAGTGTATGATCATCAGTTATCACACAACTGCAGATAGTATGATCATCAGTTATCTCACATCTACATACAGAATATGATCATCAGTTATCATGCACCTACAGATAGTATATGATCATCAGTTATCACGCACCTACATATAGTATATGATCATCAGTTATCTCACATCTACATACAGAATATGATCATCAGTTATCATGCACCTACAGATAGTATATGATCATCAGTTATCACGCACCTACATATAGTATATGATCATCAGTTATCTCACATCTACATACAGAATATGATCATCAGTTATCACGCACCTACAGATAGTATATGATCATCAGTTATCACGCACCTACATATAGTATATGATCATTAGTTACCACGCACCTACATATAGTATATGATCATCAGTTATCTTACATCTACATACAGAATATGATCATCAGTCATCACACACCTACATGTAGTGTATGTAGTGTATGATCATCAATTATCACACACCTACATATCGTACATGATCATCAGTTATCTCAAACCTACATGTAGTATCAGTTACCACGCACCTATATGTAGTATATGATCATCAGTTATCACGCTCCTTCAAATGGTATATGAACGTCTGTTCTCATAAAAGCCCACAGAAATGAAAATCAGTTATCATACACACAGATATCCTTATCAACAATCACACAAAACTATAGAAATGACAATCCGTTATCACACAAATCTGAAGAGATGATAATCAGTCATCACATAAAACTAAAGAAATTATAATCAGTTATCACACAAACCTTCAGAAATCATAATCAGTTATCATACAAACCTACAGAAATCATAATCTGTTATCACAAGAACCCACAGAAATCATAATAAGTTATATCACAAACCTACAAAAATTATACTTAATATATAAACCAACAGAAATGTACATCAGTATCACACAAACCCATAAAAATGATGATCAGTCATCACACAAACTTATAGAAATGTTCATCAGTTATCACACAAACCTACAATCATGATAATCAGTTATGGCATGTTCTGGGGCCCAGAGTTTCTCCAGATCTTACGCAGCTCAGTGGCATGCGCACGGTCACAATGCGCAAACACATTGACAATGCAGGCCCACTCAGGCTGGCATGCGCAGACGCAAGAGCATTCCACCGTACATTTAAATACACAGTGATGCAAACACACACGCAAACACTGACGTGCGTACGCACACACGCAGGTGTAAGCACACCACGCGCACTCACGTCAGCACGCAGGCTGTCCTAAGCCCACGCACACACTTGACGTAAACCCAAACGCACGTTGGTGCGAGCTGCATCAGTGCGCTCACACACAGTGGCTATGGCAGAAACAGGCTCCCACACTGCTGATGTCCAGCCAAAACAGAGGGGAGGGGTCTTGAGGTGAAGGGGAGGAGTTTGAGTTGACAAAACATACACACACATACACACACACACACGCACAAAGCAAGTGTGTTCACACATAGGAGGAGAGAGGTTGGCCTTAGCGCATACACACACATTTCTGAATCAGGGCGCAGAAGATTGTTTTTGCTCACACACACACACACACACACACACACACACGCGCACCATATACAATGATGTGAGCACATACACACATTCTGGCACAGAGGGTAGACAGTTGAATTGATGCGTGCACACACACACACACACACACACACACACAAGTCCGCGCAACTATCCTTGTCAGGACATTGCGTTGACTTCTATTCAGTATGGACAGCCTAACCCTAACCTTAACCCTGACCTTAACCAAATCATACCTGACCTTAACCTTAAAAAAATCTCAATTCACACCTGACCCCTAACTTCAACCATGACCCCAGAAATGATGTCTTGCCATATAAGGGCCAGCTTTGGTCCCCATTAGGACTACTGGTCCCAACAAGATCAGTGTTTATACTGGACAAGGTACCCAAAAGGTGACAAAAACATGAACACACAGATGCGAGCACATACACACACTCAAGTAAATAGGGTCGGTTGTTGAGTTTATACACGCACACATGTATGCGCACTGACGTGAGCACCCAACACACAATTTTTGGGTCAGGAGGTTGGAGGTTGAGTTTTTGCTCAAACACATGTGGGCACGTACACACATTTCTGAGGTAGAAGTTTGAGTTTTTCCGGACGCATACACACGCACACACATACTGACGCGAGCACGTACACACAAATTTCTGGGTCAGGGGGTAAGAGGTTGAGTTTATGCACAAGCAGACACACAGACACACACTGACGCATGCACGTACACACACGCGCACACACACACATACACAGTGACACGCGCATGTACACACACGGTGTTGGAAAAGTTTTCTTAGCCCTGGAACTGAATGTGCACTCAGGCACTGCAGACATTGCTTTGTCCCACTACCACCACCTTTTCACCCCGCCAACAGTTCAACACACAGCACAACATGCAGCCGGAACACATTCCAGCTTCAACAGGAATCCTAACCATTTCCAGCAAGACCCATTCTCCGCGCGTCAGCGCTGCAAGCGCCTCCGCAAGCGACCTCAGGACGAGCCGGCCGACACACCGCCGCGCACTTCAAAAAGCCTCCGGCGCAATTACTCACTTTGACCAGTTTACGGCAGTTTCGCTACTGCACTTTCGCTACCGCACACTGCACTTGCGCTACTATGTCCAAGTCCGTTCCCTACTACAGATAAATGCAAGTTAAGAACATAAACGTGATGCGAATCGCAAAATCTGAAGCTGATGTGTTATGATCGATTGAATTAAAAGAAATACTCAGTGATCTTCTATCTCATCTTTGTTTGATTATAGTTGCGAATGAACTTAGACATAGTAGCAAAAGTTCAGTAACGATAAGCCAAAGTAGCAAAACAACCGGTTACCCTTTGACCCCTCTCAGCCTCAGCGTGAGAGCTCATGAGAGAAGAGAGGCTGCACAGCTCGAGCCGGGAGGGCGATAGAGGAGCACCTGAACCTGTCAGATCTGATCTTCAGCGGTTTTGTGCATAAGGTGTGCCTTGCCGCGCCTCGCCTCGCAGTGCCCGGTGAGAGCGAGGACTGGATTTTTCGCTGCATTCTGCCCTCGGGACGGTGAACTTGATTGCTAACTGGGTCGAGCATGATTGACCTTCGACAGTGACCTTCAGAACTGTGCTTGACCTTGAAGAGGATTGGAGGAATACATCTTTGTTTATGCAGCGCAGGCAGTGAAAAGAAGATGGAGGGTTTAGCACAGGAGTTTGTCCTCGTTGCCCTGATGAATATAGTGTATCTCAGCCTAAAAACCCTGAGATGCTGATCCAGACTCTCACTGAGCACTTCACTGCAAGATTTTTTTCATGAGATTCAATCCCAGTGGGCGATATGGCCGCACAGTGGGCCGCAGTTTGGCTTCATAGCGTGAAGGTTGTGGGTCTGAATCTGGCCTGGGGCCTTTCTACGTGAAGTTAGTATGTTCTCCCGATGTTCGCATGGGTTTCCTCCTCAATGTTTCCTCAGCTTTGCTCATAGGTAAGAGGGTGGCAGTGTATCGCCGGTGTCGTGGGATGAATTTTCAGACTGTTTGTTCCTGCTTCGAGCCCAATGGAGTCTGGAATCTGCTCCCATGAGACCCAGACCAGCAATAAGCAGGGTAGATAATGGATGGGTGGATGGATTGATGGATGGATGGATGGATGGATGGATGGATGATGGATAGCGGAATGATTATGGATTGGTGGATGTACAAATAAATGTGTGATGAATAGATGGATGGATCCCATCCAGGTCAGGTATCCACTGCAAATGCCCTGGCATCATAATCCTCCCGAGGTCCAATATGGCAGCCTCCATAAACTGGCTTCATCTGTCCTGAGCAGGCCAGTCTCCAGTTCTTATGAATCTCAGTGAGATGCACACACTGTCACTGCACAAACACTGGCTCAGTCTCGCTGTACTCATCCACTGCGGGCACGATGTACAGAACCAAGCTGAGGCATGACGTGTGTGTTAGAGGAGCTACAGTCTCTGCATTCCTGTGCTCAAAATCACAGTCCTCGAGAGCCGAGAGCTTCTGCCTGTCCACCCTCCCTTTACCCAGAAGTCCGGAACAATGACAGTCAGGCCAATCAGAAGCAATAATCGTGCAGGTAATTGCCCAATAGATGGTAAAACTAGGACTGGATTTAGATTCAAGGGCTCCCTGCTCCACATGTATACTTATTACCTTCGCCAACGAAGTTGGGGTGGTTATGTTTTCGCCCGTTTGTTTGTCTTTCTGTCTGTCTGTTTGTGAACAACATGACTCAAAAAGTAAAGCACGGATTTAGCTGAAATTTTGTAGGCGCATTGCCATTACATCAAGGAAGGACCCTATTGATTTCCACGTGATCAGTGAAACAATATGGCCGCCACGGCAGCC
Source organism: Gymnothorax reevesii (assembly GCA_029721435.1). Lineage (NCBI taxonomy): Eukaryota > Metazoa > Chordata > Actinopteri > Anguilliformes > Muraenidae > Gymnothorax > Gymnothorax reevesii. The sequence continues at coordinate 97,043,168 of CM056581.1, read as the reverse complement.
ATCTTGAAATTGCACGACACGCGATAACTCAACTTTGTTCCCACTCATGAAGATCTGGATTGTGCTGCCTTGGCGGAGGTTTGCGCTCCACGAGTGCCTCTAGTTCCTTTAGTTCCAATCACGCGCGCAAGTTCGTTTCCGCTGGGACTGAAGTGATCGGGGCACGCTTGTTCGCAATTAATCTTTAAAGTCCAAACATTTGAGGCTGAACAAAGATTGAGTAAGAAGTCATTTCGGACAACATTCAGTGAAATCAAATGGTAAAGTGTTCTATGATGGCATTTTTAATGTTCAGCTTCCTTATGGCTTTTTTAGACCGTGTCTTTAAATAGCAACCACCACACCTGAGTGAGCACGCATCTGCAGGCCAGCCTGCGTCCTTCTGCTGCCTGACCTGGTTTGTCTTTGAAACTGCGAATGACTTTGGCTCTGGGGGGGGGGGGGGGGGGCGGGAGTCCTAACACTGGGCAAGTGAAAGTTACCTCAACTCACAGCCCCGTAATGGGTCTTCTTCACTCTCACAGCCCCTCATACTGACCAACATCAAGAACTAAGTCCAGAGGCCATCAAATCTAATCAGGACTAATCAGGACATTTTGAAAGTGATTTTCCCAACATATCAAGCGTGAGATAGGGAGCCTGTTTATTAAAATAACTGATATTGAAAAACTATTTCACGGTGAAACCAAAATGTATGAAAAACCCAATGAAAAGCTGAACATCATCCCTTCGGAGTTGTGCAAGTTTTTTGCTGACAAAATGAAAATTTGGAGTATAGCGCCAAATGAATAAAAAAAAAGTCTTTCCCTCAAGGCCTACAGGGCGAACTTTCATTATAGATCTGATAATAATGACCGAAATTCACTTTTTAAAACGATCGAATCAACAGTCAATCCTCACTGTTCCCTCTGTACACAGGCACAGATGTGAACGGCTCTCAATGGAGACGGCCGTGCGTGTGCTGTAGTATTTCAGTGTATGGCGGCTGAAACAAGCTCTTTTTTTCTTTGGTCAGAACAGCTGAGCGAGTGAGACTCCGGCCTGGGATTTCAGGCTTCGTGTAGGAGGCTGGGATCGTGAACCAGCGGCCGGGGGCTGGAGACAATAGGCCATGGAAACGTGAAAATGCGACAGCGAGCGCAGGGTTTCTCTGGGCCTGCGCAGAGTCCAGCCGTTTTCGTCATCAGCTGAAGCAGCACGACGAGGAATAAACACACGTCCCAGAGAAGGAAACAGAGGTTTTTCTCCAATATTTTGCAAGCAGACAATTGCAGCAATTCATTTCTGATGTCCCCTGGACTATAATTAAAACCTAAGTTTTAGATGGTTTTCAGGTGAGGGAAGGGATGATTCATATTTAGCAAATGACAAATAATTTTACTTCTAATTTGTTTGCATTCAATTATATTTGCTGGATGCATAATTTAATCCCTAACACCTCCGGACCCAGATACGAGTCCATCAAATGCAGCTGCTGTATTCGAGCCAGTGAAACGTAAGGCTTATTTTAAATTTTTGAGGAGATCCCAAGGTTCAAAACTATCTAAAATATTTCCTGCTGAATTACAGGTAAATGTGTTTAAAGATATGTACATTATCTCAATATTTTCCTGTTTGATGTTATGCTAGGTCTATGAAAACATGGAGTCCTGAGTTTGAGTATTTCTCTCAGTATTAAGTGTGATGTAGCTTCAGCGAGGCACTGAAATCAGAAAATACATGTAACAATGTGTTTTCAAACTTTGAGCTCAAATAGGTGAAAACTAGGTGAAAAATAGGTGACTCTGAAAAAAAGTCAGAGTTTAAGGGGTTAATTAAAATCGTGTAGAATTCAGTGAAGGCTAACAAATCCAATCAGTGACAGAGGCTCCGTCTCGCGGTCTCTCTGCAGTGAGATTCCACAGGTTCTGTTCTGGATTCTTGCGAGCGCTCAAGCAGAGGTGGGAGTTCAGGAATTACAGACGTGAGACTCCGCGGGCAGAGGCTGAAATTCTTGGATTTAAGCCGCTTTTACACCGGACGCAAAACAGATTTTTCGCACGACAGATTACATTCAAAGTCAATGCAACATATTTCACACATACTTGCGTCTTTGCATTGACTTTAAATGTAATCTGTCGTGCAAAAAATTTGTTTCGCATCCAGTGTGACAGCAGCTCTGCTCTGTGAATTTTCTGAATTCTGAGCTGAACTGCCCCTGCAAGCAGCCAATGGGGAGCTGAAACAGACGATAATTTGCGTTAGCTATGGAGCGCGAGCGATTACCGCCAGCAGGGACGGGCAGAACGTGCAGAGGGGATGGATTCCTGTGCATTTACTCCGGACTCCTCCTCCTCTCTGACCCGGGGGGAGACAGCCGCCAGCGGTTCGCTGTGAAGTATGAGGAATATGGTCGCCTGCGGCCTCGCCGAGCTCAAGGGTCACGGAGAGGTCGAGTCGGAGGGGGGTGAGAGATGCTTAACAGACTTCGTCACTGCTGCACAAGAGGGAAACCATTTGCACCAGGTCCACCGGAGAGGGCTTTACTGGGCGCAGTTCGGCCCCTGGGTCACATCCACACAGACTGCAGGGTGGCTTTAATCCTGCAAGTGCGGTTTTTTAACAGTGCATAAAGGTCTGGATTTTTTTTTTAAGACATTGTGAAGCAAATCTGGAAATTCCTTTGCTGGGGTGCAGTGCTATAAATACAACTGAAAGAGGTAATCTCTTGCTTTTGTGTTCAGCTTGTTGTCGCCTTGAGAAATCTACTCACCATGTTTACAAGAACTAATCCTCCCCCGTAATCACTGCAGAACAACACAATGATGCATATTCTTACAGATTAAAGCGTGATCTGAAGTCTAGCGCTGCAAATCCTACTCGGCTGAAAGCGCTGGTTCCTGAACTTTTCGCAATGAGACTCAAAGAAGAAACAATTTTGAATAAGAGTCGTATTTTTCAGGACCTTGTGAATAACACACGTATGGAGCATAGCCTGAGGACAACTGAAACCAGAACAAATATGACAAAAATAAGTAAATAAAGGAAACATTGTAGAGCCACCAGTTAACGTGATACGGGGCCTTTTCACATTGGTAAACAAGCAAAACTACTGGCTCTGACACCACGTACGAAATGGCCGACAGACACGAGGGGGAGAACGGATTCCAATAAATGTTTCCACATCAGTCCTCTTAGAATAAAATTAATATAAATTTAAGGGAGAGGATGCGCTGCTAATGAATGTTGCATATGATAAAATGCACACTTGATTTGCAGAATGAGGTGAGCGGACTGAGCCCTTTTCAAAGCCTGTTGAAAGGCCGTGAGCTACGTGACGCGAGAGCATCAGAGCCTGAAGCCAGTGTTTACCTACCCTGAGTGACCCTGCTTCAGCTGCTAGCCAGCAGATACGCTGAATGCAGCCAGCGAGCTACAGCACTAATGACGCTTCGCTGCTCCAGTCGACACTTCACTGGAGTCAGGTCAATTCAGGACACGCGACCCCTAGGGCACAGCTTCTAACCTGGGTGTCATGGGGAAAAGGGCCCCAGGTTGAGGCCGTGTCGCCAGGATCTTAGTCTATCATAGAGGCTCAATTCCTGGTTTTGCTGAGAGACATTAGCAACTAGCCCCACCGGACGGCTCCAGTATGGGTCATAATGACCTTTCATATCAATGGTTATTTTTATGGAAAAATAGGAATCTTCCCAAACAATTTATAGCACATTTTCTTCATGTAATGCAGTGGTTCTCATACTCCGTCCTGGCGCCCCACTGTGTAAGCTGGCTTTTGTTCCAACCATTATTGCAATCTTAGGATTTTAACAAGCAGTTGATTTGTTTTAATTAGGTGCATTTATGCTAATATCTACATTGAAATACATTGTAATCTGCAGAGGTAAACAATTTAACCAAACATCAACATAAACAATCAGTAGATTCATTGATGGTGAAACTCTTGACACATGGTGACAAAATCTAACAATAGACTTGGCAAACAATGGGGTCTCACCTGTTGCGTTTTCTGTTTGGGAAAAAACTCAAAACATCTGTGTTCAGAAACCTAATTTGGAGTTTACTGATTTTCACAGAGTCTAATTTGATCTGTTTAAAAATGTTTTCACCTGAAAATCCTAACAATATTGAAAATTAAGCACAATATGTTCAAGGGTTATTATTCTTCATGGCAGAATGGATATGTCCATGCAAATGTGACTTAAGATGGTAAATAACAACTCTAAGCATGGAATGCAGCTAATTTTTTTTTTTAAATTTTAACCCTTATTTAACCAGGGAAGTCCCATTGAGATTGAAATCTCTTTTTCAAGGGAGCCCTGGGGGAATAGGTGGGGAGGGACAGAGGTATTGCACAGCCAATTAGATCAGGGGATGATTAGGCGGCAGATCGAAAGAGCCAAGTTGGGACTTTAGCTATGATTAAGACAAAGTAACAGCTTTTTATAATTTGAGAATTGCAATTGTGGCTGGAACAAAAACCCGTTTACACAGGGGGGCACCAGGACCAAGTTTGAGAACCACTGATCTAATGTCTCTTTGTGTGCCAATTTGTGAGACAACTCTGGTATTCGGGTAATACAGTAATGTTTTGCTGATTAACAGGGTGCATGTTACATCATTACATGTAACAGACTTGGCAGCTGTAATGTGCAAACTCTATCCAAATTTGGTTGCCCAAAACCAGCAATTACTTGTGCCAAAATGCTTTTCACGATGACATTTGATGTCTGATGTCACAGTGACTTGTGATTTTTTTAAAGTCCGTAGATGGGACTCACAAAAGGGGAATCGTGGGAAAAAGAGGGCTTTTGGTCAGGACTCATGACCTGAGCATCATGGGAAAGTACCACAGAGTGAGACCACATACATGCACAAGCCGGCAGCCTTTCAAAAAGCGTACCAAAAAAAAATAATAATAATAATAGATAGTAAATCATATCAAGGTAGACCAGAAATAAATATGCCAAGTATTTGACAACAGTTTGACAGTTATAAATGTATTAACTGTGACTTAAATGTTGTGAGAATAAGATGATAATGGAATTTATTTCAGGACACAACAGAAAATCATGAAGCAGTTCTAAACAATGAAGCAAATGTCTTGCATTAGAAATATCAAGGAATAAACAAGCCAACTTCAGTTTCAACACTGCTATACAATAGGACTGCAGTCACACTACTGTCAAAAAACAGCCAAAAACAATACTATTTCAGTCTAAGGAACATCAACTGTGAATAAATCCAAGCAATTTTTTTCTAACTACTCTGAATGGGGAAAATTCACTCTCTGCTCGATGATTTGCATGTTCATTAAGGGAATGATTCCCCTCTACCTTGCAGCTGTCAGGTTGCATGCCTTATAACACAATCGCTCCAACAGTCCGGCGCGTCTGTTTATATACAGTCTCAGTGATAGTGCATGAGGAGAACTGTGTCCGTGCATGTCACGAGACGCGCGCGACCACGCCCGCGCCCGCGCCCATAAACGCCCATCAAGTCCTCCTCACTGGCGCGATTTAGCTCAACCGTCCGTCACTTCAGGGGCGCGCCACGATTTAATTCAAACGATATCCCATTAAACTGACCCCGGTAGACCATGACGATGACGACACTGCCGTAATCAAAACTAGCGATCGCAACATTCTTACAGATCCGGGCAACCAGTCCCAGCGGTAAGGAGGCATCTCATATTCAGTTCGGTATATCCGACCCATCATCATATCCGTAACTACCAATCTCGGACCTCGGTAAATAATTGAAAAGAGAAAAAAAAATTCCACATCTTTCTCATTCAGGTTTTGAAACATGAAACATGCTGATTTACCAGTCTAAGTCCAGGGTAATGGAGCATTGGGTGGTTTCTCATGCAGTTCGCCGTTTCTTCCATCTCTAATTTAAAGGTGCGCTAGTAGAAACGTGACATGCGAAGTTGCTGTACTGACATTAATGCGTTGCACGCAGAAACGTGAGCTCCCCATTTCTAAATTACCTCCCCCATCTAAGGTAAAAGGAAGTTATGTTTTCAGTCGAGTGAACTGGAAAATGTTATGAGATGCTGTATACTCAGTTAGTATTAAGCTCTGCCGTGGAGAGCTGTGGATGTAGAAATGTGACATTCAAAGTTACTGTACCGATATTAATGTGTTGCACGCAGAATAAAAATCTGCTCGCTGGCAAGACAATAGTGGTCTTGCGTTATTCATTACACGCAACACAACGCTGAACTATAAGACCAGCTATATAAGTATATCAAATCGTGTATCTCTTATAAAGAAAGACATTACTTCTCAAATTCACTGTATTTTTTTTCAGTATATACAAAGTTTTGTTACCATAAAAAAATCAGGGGTCTCTTTACGTCTCATCTCAATATATCTGAGCGAAAATGGTTTTCTAGAGTCCTGAGGATGAAAAATCTCCCTCCTTTTTCTCTCTTAAAAGAACATTATGGTTGTTTTAAACTTACTACATTTTGGGACTGTGTGAGGATGGATGGATATTGTCTTGGAAGCAGTAGTTGAAGCAAATCTGCCTTTTAAAGCTTGGTACTTGAACTGGTAACCAAGGTAACTGATACAGTTGTGAGGTTATCAAAATAAAATACATTTATGGACAAAAGGCAAAACTCTTTGCAACATACTAAAGTCTACAGGCTAAGGACAGGACAGGGCACCGGGGCAGGTGAAGAATGGAGCAGGTGGCTCAGTGCCAGCAGGTACTATTACATGCACAATATGAGTATACTTAAGAAGCAAAGAAGAAATAAAATGGGGTGCATATATTGTTAAAGCTCAAGTACAATGGGAGCCGGTAAATGAAAAACAAGCCCGCAAAACATATGGCAGGAGTGGAAAAAAAATAGTGCTCGTCGGAGAATTGGCAAGAATGTCAGATAGTGCCTGTGCAGTTTTTTCCTTGCATGCACTGCTGAGTATCTATTTATAGTGTGTGAGTGAACACTGTACGAGGAGAACCGTGTCCTGAGCATCTGTTTATCGAGCCTGAGAGAACACTGTATGAGAGCTGTGTCCTGTGCATCTGTTTATAGAGTCTGAGAGAACCCTGTATGAGGAGAACACTGCCCTGTGCATCTGTTTATAGTGTCTGAGAGAGCACTGTACGAGGAGAACCGTGTCCTGTGCATCTGTTTATAGTGTCTGAGAGAACACTGTATGAGGAGAACCGTGTCCTGTGCATCTGTTTATAGTGTCTGAGAGAGCACTGTACGAGGAGAACCGTGTCCTGTGCATCTGTTTATAGTGTCTGAGAGAACCCTGTATGAGGAGAACCATGTCCTGTGCATCTGTTTATAGTGTCTGAGTGAACACTGTATGAGGAGAACCGTGTCCTGTGCATCTGTTTATAGTGTCTGAGTGAACACTGTACAAGGAGAACCGTGTCCTGTGCATCTGTTTATAGTGTCTGAGTGAACACTGTATGAGGAGAACCGTGTCCTGTGCATCTGTTTATAGTGTCTGAGTGAACACTGTACAAGGAGAACCGTGTCCTGTGCATCTGTTTATAGTGTCTGAGAGAACACTGTACAAGGAGAACCGTGTCCTGTGCATCTGTTTATAGTGTCTGAGTGAACACTGTAAAAGGAGAACCGTGTCCTGTGCATCTGTTTATAGTGTCTGAGTGAACACTGTATGAGGAGAACCGTGTCCTGTGCATCTGTTTATAGTGTCTGAGTGAACACTGTATGAGGAGAACCGTGTCCTGTGCATCTGTTTATAGTGTCTGAGTGAACACTGTATGAGGAGAACCGTGTCCTGTGCATCTACTTTAAGAGCCTGAGAGAACACTGTATGAGGAGAACCGTGTCCTGTGCATCTGTTAATAGCCTCTGAGTGAACACTGTATGAGGAGAACCCATAGCAGTTGCAGATGAATCGAACACGAGCCAGCTATCCTGCTGGTGTGGAATGTTTATGCAACACCAGAGCCAATAATTTCATGGGCATTCCAACGTTTGATTGAATTTTATTTGTGCAGTACTTTTAACAACGGAGATTAACTGCAGCGCTTTACACTGGGCAGGGTCTGTAGCCAATAGCAACAGCAGCAAGGCGACCTTCCTGATGGAAGGAAACCTTGTGCTGACCCTGGCATGAAAAAGGGGGATTTTTCTGCCAGCAGTTAGTCCCTTAGAAAGATGGACGGGGCAGGAGACAGTCTGGGAGGAAACTATTCCTGGCAACTTCCTTCACTTGCAGAAAAATACATAAAATAAACAAAAATAAATAAATAAAAACATTTTCACTTGAACATTTGCAGACAGCTGCCATTTTAGCAACGTTTACTAAACTGCCTGAAGTTCAGTGTGGGTCAGTTTAACCAGATGGTTACAGCAATTTGACTTTAAAATTAAGGAACCAGATAAGATGATTCAAGTACATTTAACCATCTGGTAATGCTGTGACTGCCAGAAATGGTTTGCTGCGCTTTTTCCACAATTCACACACATCATTTTTATAAGGTCTTCTGAACCAACTGGGAAAAGATGATGTCATACATGGTCAAATATTTTAAAGAAGGATTCTGTGTTGAGTCATGACTAAATGGAAGATTATTTCTCTGAATAAACTTGCAAAATCATGATGTATATCTTTGAGGGGCACAACTCTCTTTGGCGTAATGGCTAATCAAGATTTTCTTGAATAGAGTATCTGATCGGGCGCAGCCAGTCACATTCAAACAAACCGGCCAGTCGGCAGCTGTCAGCGGCGCTGTCAGAATTTGAACTTGAGTCGAACTCGCCGCCCCGGACACTCGAGAGGGCGAGGCCAGCACACGGAGCTCTGATTGGGCTGCGCGTATCTCTCGGCATCTTAGAACAGGGACGAAACCGGTGTACAGTGTTGCTCGCCTCTATCTGATCTCGCCTCCTCACTGCAGGCGCCGCTGCCTCGCACCTCAGCGCCATTTACTTCACATTCTCAAGATAATGCGAGCGCGACTTGGGGTGGAGTTACACGCTGCAGCCAGGCACATTACTCTGAAGTTATTTAGCGGATGTTTTTTTCTCCAAAGTGACCTACAGCTCCCTGGACTGACCAGCCGTCCTACGGATGATCAAATTACTGATTGTAATGCGGAAAACTTGGGGTTGAATCAACGAAGCTCCAGGAATATGGAACACAGTCAAGCATCTTAGCCGCATGTCAGCCGCCACCCGCACAAGTCCAAGTCCAGCCTTGCAGGAACAGTATAGTGGTAATGAAGATAAACATTATGAACTTCCTTCGGTCAAATAGGCAGTTGTGTGAATCGGGAGATCCCATCTCGCCTAATGTTTTCAAACTAGGCAAATTTGGCTTCTTTACAAACATGCCGTGGACAGAGGTTTCGCATGAAAATCGATTTTGGCAAATCCGAATTTAGTTTTTCGAATACTTGCTTATATTAAGTGAGTTGTAAAACATGGCAATTCCAGATTGGCCGATGTTATTCGCACTTATACATGTGGCCAATGCTGAAATTTTCCCTTGGCCACAGCTTAAAAAATAAGTTTGGCCAAGAAAAAAATTAGGACACACTTAAAATAAGTGTGGGCAATGGAGCAATTTGTATTTTGGCCACACTTATAAACGCGAATCCCTATCATTCTTTGAGCTTGGACGCACTTAGCCTATATAAGTGCGAACTGTCACCTCATTCCAGATTAGCCTATTGGTTGCCTTAATATTGGTTACAGCCTATTGATGATAATTATAGCAGTGGTTCGCTCAGCAAACATAGCTGCCACTAAATGTTCCACGAATATAAGGTTATTTATGTATAATATGTAGGCTTATAATAGTAATAATTCAACGGTTCTTGGATTCATTAGGGTGGACTATCCCACTCAGTATGGCACCGCAGACCGCAGCTAACTTTTCTTCTTCTGATAATCCAAATGTCCTGTCACACAATGTACCGGACACTCCGAGCTACAGTAATAACGGCGCGCAGAGTGAACCAAAAGTAAATACGCATGAAGTCATTCACATGCCTTATTGAGCGCTGTTAAAAATACAGTGACTGCTCTGTTTACATTGTGCGTAAATAGAGAACATGCCGTGGACATAGTCCGGGACAGCAACCCCGTATCCGCAACGGCTCCACGCCAGCTCCAGCTGATTCGGGCCTGGGCCAGCACATTTCCGACCCGGTGTCGCCTGCTGTCTGACTTGGCACGATCATTTCGCACAGATCGAGGGCTTTCCGGAAACTTTGCATTACGCAACCAACCTTCATTGTAGCAACATAGCCAAAACGCAGTTTACATTGGATCACACATCGATAACACAAGCAATTACAATCAATCGCTTAATTAAGCAACTACATCACCGCTAACCAAGTAGTCAGATGGGTTTCTGTGGAGGCTAGTCTACGGCCAGGGCGGCTTCACTTGCATTTAGTACTACAAAAGGAAATTAATACTCTTCCAAATCAGTATGCTGGACTAACAGCTGTAACAATCAATATGATAATCTATCATACCTTCTTAAAATATTTATAACGCAGTCGGATATAAATAATTTGTCCCCAACATATCAATATCTCACAAAAGAACCTGAAAAACCACATTTTAACTGAATAAACGAAAATGCACGATACCGCAGAAATTTCCAGCTCTTCCCCGTTTTCAGCAGTAGTTGCGCCTATCGAGTAAACATGTAGTTTAACCCTGGTGACTTTCACGTCTTATGAGCCACAAAAAAAAAAAAAAAAAAAAAAAAAACCAATAGGCTTGCGATTTCCCAACTACTTGTTCCTGGCAGCTTTCTGCGAGAATCCTTTAAAAATCAAAATACATACCCGAGTGTGTTCCTAAACTAACGAGTGGCTGGTAAAGTCAGCCGGCGGCAGAGACTGGCCATTCAACTTACCCGCTGAAGGTCAGACGACACGAAGTTGGAATCAGGTTCAGAAAATTGCGGAGATCTTTGGAGTGAATCCAGTCATAGTTTGACGGCTCCGTCTCCGCGTCTGCTGCTCTGCAGTGAGTCCAAGCGTCTCTCTCCGACTTCACGATACTGTCAACTTATGAACGCGGCATGTTCCGCGCAGCGAACTTGCGCTCTGGTTGCTATTTATTTTCGTTCTGCCCTCCGTGCCGTGATGTTATTGATGTGACTTCCACTCCAGTCACCTGTTTAGGCACTTGTGACAACTTCGGCCACCAATGACAGCTTGCGAGTTGCATCGTGGGTAATGTAGTTGCGCGTCAACACTATGAAAACGCCTTTCGGGTGAAACCAGTGGCTTCAGTAGAGTTTTTGTTGCCTCTATAATCTCGCCATTCACTCTTCAAAACTCCATCTCCTTTGTTCTTGGCCAATCAAGATAAACTGAATGGAAAGGACGAGATTCGACCATAATTTGCGTGGCTCTTGCACAAAGACACAGTGTTTACCGACTGGCTCTAAGCCGGCTGCAGTATTCACATCGAAATACTTGAGTACGGTTGAACAATTCAAAACTCTAGAATTATTAAAAGGAACTTTCCGGTGCAGATTCATATTCTCCGCGGTCTAGTTTAGATTGATTTTTGTTCCGGAACGCTGTAGTGTCTTAAATTTAACTGTAAGCAACACAAACTAGCGAGCACCTGATTCCGAGTTGGCAGGTAGCAGTTAACCATCAAAGGTGATGCTGGTGTGGTCTCTTTCTCATTAAGGCATCTCCGGCTACATGCTGATCTGTTCAAGAACTAACAGCACTTTTGCTTCATAAGTGCACGTATTCTACAGTCATCCATCACGGTGGTCTTCTGTGATCTACCAGATTGTTGGCTATTGTGGTCAACAGTGTATTCAGCTTCCTAATAGTTTATCATTTCAACGCGTCCAGTGTTTCCTTTGTATCTCTCATCGATTGTTTATATACTCTTATATAGAATATCAGAAAATTCATGTATAATATGATGCTTTTTAAATGCTGACTTGAAGATGTTTTTGCAACTGGGTTCATTTGGTATGGGAGCCAGGAGACAGACACACACACACACACACACACACACACACACACACACACAGAAATGTGAAACTCTGCTTGCGTTGACCTTTCTGCAGACATTTACCTGATGCTGTAAAGCTTCTCTCTCTGTGTGTGTGTGTGTGTGTGTGTGTAAAACAGTTGCTCTGATCTAGTCCTACAGTGCCCCACCATGTAGTACCCTCCTGTGGTGCCCTACAGTGTAGCACCTTCCTGTAGTTTCTGCACTCAGTTGAATGAAGGTCAAAAAGGATTTGCAAATCTCTGTATTCTGTTTTTATTCTCATTTTACACAACGTTCCAACATCATTGGAATTGGGGTTTGTAATTAGATTTTTCAGCATTACATTGATCTGATTTACTGGTACTGGCACAGCCCTTTTGTCTGCTTTTTCTGGAAACAACTGAGCGGCCAAGTACTGATGAATTTTGGTCCCATAAAATGAGGGAACTATGTTCAAACACACTACACAACACAACACAACACAGTCCCACATCAGCCATCCAGGGAATTATAAATGCCTTCATATTAGAGCTGTGTGTTACAAAACCCTGGATTTATCTTTCATTTGAAGACAATTGGCAAAAAAAGATCCGCCACTGTCTAAAATCTTGTGCACTGAACTGTACATGAATGTGCGGCATGTAATAACACTTCAGACCACAATTGTGCACTAGGGGCAGTGACATGATCGCTTCACCTTCTGGGGAATTGACCTGCTGGCTTTGCAGCTGTTCTGGGACCAGGTAAGTTCATGCATCATCCACAGGTAAGCCAAAGAATGGTATTGAAATGTCCAGTGTATGTTATAAGCTTGTGAAAATAATGAATGCCTCCACAATGGAATGTCTACCCAATGCTTTATGGTCTATAAAGCGACGTTTTAACCCAACAGGGTTATTTGCCTGATGAGGACCCTCTTGTGTTGAAACTTTGCTTTATGGTCAATAAAGTATTTGGAGTGACAATCCAGTGTGCAGACATTTATTGCTTTTAATTATCATTGGCATTTTTCTCCTGCACTGGAGATAAACACAGGTTGGATGTGCTAACAGCTATTGCACTGTCTGCATTCAGCATGGCCTGATAATGTGGGTTTTAGCTGTGCTTTACTGGGTGCTGGTTCGGAGTTAAATTGATCTTTGGAGGACATCCATGATGACAATCGAGAATACAAGAATGGAGAGAGAATTTATCGCATTTCCCATTTTCCACAGTTGCTATTCACAGTGGAATTTGCAACTTGAGCAATCTGAGAAGCCATTGTGCCAATTAGCCTATTTCAATGAAATAAATAAATAAATAATACATATATTTATATATATATATATACACACAAACACACATGCGCACGCACATAATAGATGAAATCTTCATTTAAAAACTGCATTTTGTGTTTACTCGGGTTATCTTCGTATAATATTAAAATTAGTCTGATGATCTGAAACATTTAAGTGTGACAAATATGCAAAAAATAAGAAATCAGGAGGGGGTAAATACTTTTTCACAGCACTGTGTGCGTGTGTGTGTGTGTTTGTGTGTGTGTATATGTGTAAGTCAAAACCAAAATCCTAGCATCTGTGAAATATGTATTTTTTAGTTGGGTAATAAGCCTGTTCTTTATTTATTTTTATGTGCCAATTTGAAATCCATAATCTGGCTATTATGATGAAATTCAGTCCGAGCCAGGGGTATACTTTTCACCACACGAGGATGCTGTTGTCTATAAAATAATATGACATTTTACAAATCCTAATCCCAAGCGAGCGCAGCATTACGCACAATGACCTTCTGCTCTGGTACTGGAATTTCTGAGCGGACCGCGGCTGGGCGCGCCGCCGTTGATGATTTGATCCAGTCTACTGCTGCTCAGCCTTACCACAGGTGACTCCCATCTCGAGTCATTATAGCCTGCTGGCAAACTAACACATCCCACATCTGACATGCAATAAAACCCTTGCATCCAATAATGCAGTCCCATCAGAAATTTAGTTAGGGACTCAATACACTCTAGGCTCCATAAAAAATAAATAAATAACTAAACAAATATAACAGGTGATTTCTCCAAGTGCTAAACTGAGATGAGAAGAGCTCTTAGGTCACAGTGCTCTGAGAATAAGTGGGATGTCCACGGACTAAGGGATTTCATATGAGAATAAACACACACTTTCCTAGTGCTTCAAGGGAATATAAAATCAGATTACATGTGGAAATCAGTTTTACTCAGGTGACATTTCCGCTATAATTCACAAACCTCCTTCCAAGAGTGCAAATGAAGTTAAGATGGCCAAACTTCATTTACAAGGCCTTTTTTTTCTCAGAAAATTTGTTAATCATTTTAGAGGGGACCTCACTAAGCAATGCCATACTCAAAGATACCAAAGACAAGTCCAAAGAGCCATTGTCTGTAAAGCTCAGGCAGGTGGTGATGGTCACTTTCTTCAATTTTGCTGAAACTCCGGTGGCTTTATGTCCCCATCCTAACAAGAAAATTCCCCACATTTCTTGGCCCAAGCTGCACTAGTTTGGGTTTTAGGGGTCAATCAAGTGCAAGCCGAAAGAGGGCCTAAAATGCCTAATTACCAAAATTAGATTTTTGGGTAGCTCTTATTCACTCTTATTAGCCATTCCTGTCTTATTATAATTGCTACATTCATTCTCTCAGTTATTTAATAAATTGTTTAAATTTGATCCTTCTTCTAAATTGGAATCTTCCAGAGTATTCTGGAACATACACCTGTCCGTCACAATTGGTATGTAGTAAGACTATCCATTACAGGTGAAAAAAAGTAGGGATAATGTATGCGCACACCAATAGGTGCCGCCGAACATGGCGAAATGGTCAAATTTGACGTATTTCAGTGCCACCTGTTGGTGTGCGCGGTCGACCTACAGGGCAAAGGTTTGCTGCATAATGGAGGTCACCCTTTTAGTTTATAAAATCAATTTCTTGGGATAAGGACCACTGTCGAGAATTGGCGGCACTTTATTAACAGATGCACTGGTACACGTGTAAAGCAATATCCGCTCCAAATCGCTCATGATTGGTCACGTTATGAAATGCGCAGCCGTTATCTCAAGGATATGTTTTCATGAATTATGTCTTTAGCCTTTATCACTGAAATTCCAATGACAAAAATCATGGGATATTCTTTGTGCATGTCAATATAAGCTGCTATAGGTGCATTTCGGTGGTGTGTCAGAGTAGAACAGGCCCTGTGATGGACTTGACCATATTTCACGCAATGATTATTGATTTTTCAACCATCTCTGGCATACGTGTGGTTTCATCAGCTACATTATTTATTGATTGAGGGCACCACTAGTACTTCCTGTTTACTCCATTGTTTCAGGCTATTGTGAAGCCACTTTTTCAATCTGAGGTTTTATCCAGAATCATCCACGAATGTGAACGCCCATAAAGTGCCAGAACTGGCTTGGATGAATATATAAACATTCCCAATGTATATTAAACTGGTATTTTCTTCACAAAACTACTTCTTGTATAGTTACAGGCCCATTTTATACAGGTGGATAGACTTGCATACAGAATAGGCGTGGGCTCTTGTGTTCCATTTTACTGTATTTGTCCCTATTTTTAAGTGGTGCAGAACAAAATTTTACAAATGAATAACAATCTTGTATGCTCCGTTTAACTCTTCATGTTCCATGGCAGTAGCTTTTTAGCACCCCTAGTATAGACTTGCACAGTCATGATCCCATTGTTCCCTTTGCAATAACTGCAAGTTTAAGGGTGAAGGACATCTCATACGAAAGTATTTCCTCGGGATTTTCACCGCGCATTCCAGCTGGACCACTCATGAGCAATTTTGAGTGGATACTGCTTTTCACACACCAGTACTTCTGTTAGTAAAGCGCCACCCATTATGGACAGTAGTCCTTATCCCAAGAAATGGCTTTCATAAACTAAAAGGGTGACCTCTGTACTTCATTACGCAACCTTTTCCCTGTCAATCGATGGCGCACGCCACCAGGTGGTGCTGAAATATGCCAAATTTTAGCATTTTGCCATGTTCGGTGCCACCTGTTGGTGTGCGCATACATTACCCCAAAATTTTCTCACCTCAAATAGATAGTCAAACTACATACCAGTGTGGTGCAGCTGTAAAAGTTCTGGGACACTGATCCGCACAGAGTATAAGGGGTGCAAACTAGAGATGAAATTTGATTGCGGCCATATTGGAGCGCCCCCTATATATTGCGCAAAGAAGATCCCACGCCGAAAATCGCTCTTTCCACTGACCATCCCCCCTATTCAATTCAATTTTCCAACTTTGGGATAAAGTTTGCGCAGTGAAGTGGAGCAACTTATAAATCAAATTTTGGTAATTTGGCATTTTAGGCCCTATTTCGGCTTGCACTTGATTGACCCCTAAAACCCAAACTGATTCAGGTAGGGCCAAAAAAATTGTAGAATTTTCTAGTTAGGGAAGGGAAATAAAACCACCAAAGTTTCTGCAAAGTTGAAGAAGGTGACCATCACCACCTGCCTGACCCTTACAGACAATGGCTCTTAATGAGCCTCATAAAGACACTGCACTGAGCAGCGCCCAGATTACAGGAACACTACTTAAAAGTGTGTACCTCAGTTCTTCACATTATCACAAAATAAGTATCAAGTCAGGCACAGACTCCAACAGGCAATTTAATATCCAAGGGGCAATTTTAGAGCTGACTCAATCCTTGGGGTATTTCCGGGGATGGATGGCAGATTATGAAATGGCATTTCCGCTTTACAGAAACAGGGGCATTCGGAAGGAGGCCAGAGTGGGTCGAAGCAGTGTTTTTTTCAAACACTACCTTTGACTTTGAACTACATTCCTGCAACAAACATCCAACATCCGACCTTTGGGGTAACGGACTTATCTAAATCTATCAGCGCTCTTTCGGCCGCCTGCCTTCTGATTTCAGCAATGAGGGCGTTTTCACCCCCCTCCCACCTCCACAGTACATCTTTTATTGTCTAGTGTGGCCTTGCTTGCATGCTAACAAAGTGCTTGTGTATTTTTGGCTGTCCATAATTTCAAAGCGTCAAGGATGAGGGACCAGGTAGATTTTTCCAGATTTATTCGACCCTTCAGTGCACAAGACATAGGACTTAAAGAGTGCAGCATGAGAACATTTACACAGCTTAACACATCTCTTCTCACAGGAGTCTCAGTTCAGTCAATAATCAATGCACATTCAGCAGGTGTGTGCCGTCTTTATTAAACAATGTCTTGAATTGATCCTTCTTGCATTACTAAAAAAAATAAAAAATCTGGCAGGACATCTAGGGCCGCATTAATCCCTTTGCGCAGAATACAAATAATGCCAATTTTTCCTGTTATACATGAGCCTATTTAGGCTTTATATCTCAACATGTGTGTCACAGAGACTCGGGAAAATTATTCCAGTGAAGCAAGATCTTTGGATATTCCATTAAAGAATTATTTAGCAATTAAATTTCAGAATTTATAGATGCCGGTGTCTTTATCTGCACAAAGGGGTTTTTAGTAAATACCAGGAAAAACACTGAAACTCCTTGATGGCGATGAATCCAAATGAAAGTAGAAAAGGTTCCAAAAAAAAATAAGTATCTCGGTCTGAGAATGACAAGACTGTCACGTAAACATGCTAATCCCACTCATACTGGCAATGGACGGCGAGGCTTTGCTTTTACTTACATTATAGTGCGTTTGGTCAGATGTGTGCATGACCCCACACACCCTGCATTCTGTCTCACACACTCTGACAAACACAAATCAACACTGGCTCATATGTCATGTGGTCAGGGAGACTAACCAGCAGCACAGCCCACAGGACGCGGGCGGGGGGGGCGGGGGGCTCAACATTCAGTGTCCCGAAGATGTGTACAATGAGTACTAAGGCCACACCCCCTCCAAGCATTTAACGGCCCCTTTAAAGTGTACAACACCTTTCTCCCCCGTTTTTGGTTGTTTGAAATATGCAAAACAAAAACTTTTTTTTGGAAATGACAAAAATATTTTTCTATTACTTTGCGCCACCTGAGATACACTGATTTTTCCTTCTAAAACGCCAAACTCATGGCATCAGTGTAACTGACTGCAGTCTCAGTGTGGTTCAGCTTTGAGTCATTTTACAAACATTTGCTCTCCAAAACTCAATGTGGCGCCCCTGCACGAATTTGACCCATTTTGCCCTCTTTGTGGCATCGGAGGGACACGCGTGCATCAGTGTGCTCTGTGCTCTGTGCGCGGAAGGCATTCGCACAGCTCTGGTGGCTCGGCGCTCCAGCGAAACAAAATCGGCCTCCTCTCTTCACAGCCGTCCACTTGCTTTTTGCAGTGTTTCGTCTCGAGTCTAATCAGCTGACCTCACAAGAGTAAATCACATGACTTTTTTGGCCGCAGGTCCAAGCGACAAACGTCCCGTCAAAACAGCAGTATTTTTGAAAGCAAAAAAACGGGCTCAATTAAATTGGCGAAGTGTTTTGATGTCACTGCTTTTTCAGCTCTCATTGTTCCAAATGATAGAAAAGAAAATGTAATTAACCCTTAGAAAAACAAAAACAACCCAGCTGGTTACTGCAGCACCATATAAGGGGCTTAATATGAACAGTGTCTAGTGTATAAAAAGATAAAAACGGGTGTAAAGGCATCTGTTACTGTACAAAAAAAAAATAAATAAATAAAAAAAAATAAAAAAGAGGTCTGAGAGAGACTGTTTACTTCTAAATCAAAATGAATTTGGTCTTGATTTATCCACATCATTTCCCTACTTAACCCCGTTTCTCCAGTGCAGGGCAGGTGGGTGAGGTGCTGATGGTGTTTAACACAGGCGGCATGAGTTCTGAGTGACAGCCCAATCTGAGAAGAGTGAGAGAGGGCGATGGAGGGAGGGAGAGAGAGAGACGGAGGGGAAAGGAAAAGATTGTCACTTTTTTTTCTTTTTTTTTTCTTGCTTCTACCTCCCAGTCAAACCCACAGAGAGACCTGCCTGCAGAATGCACACACGCGCACACACGCACCTGTGAGTACACACACACACACACACACACACACACGCACACGCACACGCACACGCACACTTGCCCTCTCTGGGGTGTGTGGATGGTTTGTGGACGGGGCTGTCGTAGCAGGGACGGGATGGCACAGGTGTGGTCGCTGTAAGGGCAGAGGTGCGGTCGAGGGCCGTTTTAGGTCTTGGCTGATGTTGGGTACTGCGGATGCCACCAGTCTATGAGGCGCACGCTGTGGACAGGGTCGAGCACCACCTGCACCCCAAGATCGGGCCGCGGCTTCTTACCCCGCAGGGGTGGGGTGTCCTGGAACACCAGCCCCACCCGGTGGTGCCGCATGTCTGTGCTCACGCTTATGGTGAACTACGGCAAGAAACAGAGGACACAAAGACTTTCATCATCTCTGGACAGGTACTGCAGTACCGCACCCTTACCTTGAACAGAAGCGTAATGAAAGACACACACACAGCACAATAATTTGCTTCAATCAATCAGTGTGATGACTTGAAAATCACAATAAAGAAAATCAGCAATAACAACTTAAACAAATTTATTCTTCACTGATTGGGTCCAAAAATAATCCACTGTGTAATCTCATAACGCTCTAATGCCACTATGCAACTGATGCCAAAACAAGAGGTCTCCCTAATAATTCACCGCATTTATAAAGACTAGGATTATTCCGGAAAGGTCTACAGGAGCCCTGGGTGATCCAGCCCCCTCCAGTCAAGAAGAAGCTAGAAACTTCTAAAAAACACTAGTATATTTCATCCCGAACAAGTGGTATTGCATCAGATCATGTTTTTCTACAGACACCACCAGAGGGTGCTAAATGATGAACAAAATAAATAGATAGCTGACCAGTAAGGCAGCACAAATAGTATGTAACAAATCACCATTGACAAATGATGTACAGTGCTGCACATAAAATACTCATACATAACATCAGCAAGAGTAGTAGTTCAAGTAGTCCACAAAGTAGCTGAAGAATGATTCTTTTCTACAGGGGCTGTAGATGGGAGAGCCTTTATTCTCCCGTCAGCACTTGCAGGAGGAGCGCGTTTCTCACAGATCTCCCCCATCACTGCGAGCCGCAGCTCCAGAAAGGACATCACTCATTCACCATCTCACTCAGATCAGCTGCAAAGCTCATCGAACGCCAATGTGACCCACGAAACGCTTGCATGCAGCTCGGTCGCATTTATGAGTTGCTAGTAGCATGATGTTTGCATGCCTAAACCACTACACGGTTTCATCAATCAAAACTACATGCAACAGCCAATAAGATTTGGCGAAACTATATTAAAAGAGTGTATTATTGATTTAGTTAAAAATAGCGTCAGCTAGGCTGGTTAGAAATGTAAGTGCTGGCTTTGTTGTCGTTGGCGGTTACGGTCACCGATCATATCATGATTATTTTTAATTACTCTTGAGAAAATTACACAGAAACATAGTTGGCGAATCTTCGGTCACAAACAGAGGACCAATTACAGTAACATGACACTCACCTTCAACAATATTAACCCTTGGAGCGCTGAAATAATTAAATTTATATTTTTAAAAAATTTATCTTGTGCTGTTGAAAACCTACTGCAGTTGCCTACTGCAGGGGAGCACTTTTAAACAAGTCACCACAGGATAGGTTTTCAACAGCTTTGATTTTGATATCTTGCATCACTGAGCATCAATAGCTGTATTTAGCGCTCTCAGGGTTTACCCAATTTCCTTGTGCAAGGCTGAGTTCTGTTACATATCTCAAATTTAATGATGGGTTTTGAAAATAGAAGACCAAACAACTCCTGACTGCAGAGTGACGCGACATCAAACGGCAGGGACACCCCGATTGGCCGAGGCCTGAGCCTAATAACTGTTTCAACTTGATGCAACCAAGTTTCTCGCAACTTTTCAGTTCATTGAATAGACCGATACAAAATGCAACTCTTGGTGAAGCAAGCAACTCAGCCGCATGAAA
Source organism: Gymnothorax reevesii (assembly GCA_029721435.1). Classification (NCBI taxonomy): domain Eukaryota; kingdom Metazoa; phylum Chordata; class Actinopteri; order Anguilliformes; family Muraenidae; genus Gymnothorax; species Gymnothorax reevesii. The sequence goes on along the minus strand of CM056581.1, from coordinate 97,022,210 downwards.
AGTGTAACAGGAGCCTTGCACAGGAAAAAAATAAAATCACAAACTTTTAATCAGTCTCACTTCTCTGGCTTAAACATTCAGTCCATGTATGAGTATACAATTGCATACTGTACACACATGGGCACATAATGGCACACCCACAATTTCAAAGACACTCACGCATGCACACATACACACATATACACAGAACCATTAGTAGTGATAAGTTGTAATTCCTCATAACGGCACTGGGAGGCAGTGTGTACAGACCTTCGTGACGGTCATGCCCATGACCACGCTGATGAAGATGAAGTTGAGTGTGGTCACCTGGAGCAGACAGCAGTCCACATCGGGGTTGGTGTGCACCTCTGTGTACTGCCTGGGCAACTGCAAGCCGCTGCTGCAGCCGTTCCTGGGTTTAGTGGCCTGGGACACAACCAGAACATCAGTCGCACCCTCGCCTTCCTGAGATTTTACTCATCCAAACCCAAAGCCCAAACCCAGATTCCCATACCTGCTTCAGAAACTTGAAGTTAAACTCCCACATTGGGCTGCTGGACCGGCTTCCAACAATCTTCTTGACCCAGAAGAGCAGACACTGGACAACAAGGAGTGGAAAGAAACGGAAGTCTTTAAAAAAATATTGATATCCTTGTCATAACTGAATTTCGCACTGCGCAAGTATTCCTCCACAAACGCGCAGCGCATGCTTTTTTCAATGACAGCACTTCAGCATCATACATTTCAATGTCACACACAAACACGTTTGAGAAGAACCAGCCAGTAAAGAAGAACGGGCCAAGTTGTCTATTTTTCGCTGCCAGCTTGGCAGGTTTAACCTCGATTCTTAGAAACAGGACATTATGGAGAGCATAGCATGTGCGGGAAAAGGCCGTCTTGACTTTTTGCTTTCTGTTAATTCTTAGCCAGCTAGCCACAAAAGACATTGTTTTTGTATTTGCCTGAATCTGCCGTTTGGTCAAATCGAAAAAGAATTTACAAAAAAAATATTAGACATGGAAGCGGCTGAAGTGGGCGGTGTTGTATATAAGGAGCACAGGGTCCTTTCTGAGAGGTAAGGGCCATGATGGGCAGATTTTAGGAACACAGACTATTACCTTTGAGTGGAGCAAGGCAGGAGAGGGAGATCTGAGGAATACAGAGTGTTATCTGAGTTTAAGAGGGTGGTAGGGGTAGATTTGAGGAATATGAAGTGTTACCTTTGATATTAAGAGGGTGGTAGGGGTAGATTTAAGGAATATGAAGTGTTACGTTTGATTTTAAGAGGGTGGTGGGGGAAAATTTGAGGAATATGAAGAGTTACCTTTGAGTTTAAGAGGTTGGTAGGGGTAGATTTGAGGAATATAAAGTGTTACCTTTGAGTTTAAGAGGGTGGTAGGGGTAGATTTGAGGAATATGAAGAGTTACCTTTGAGTTTAAGAGGGTGGTAGGGGTAGATTTGAGGAATGTAAAGAGTTACCTTTGAGTTTAAGAGGGTGGGAGGGGTAGATTTGATGAATATGAAGAGTTACCTTTGAGTTTAAGAGGGTGGGAGGGGTAGATTTGAGGAATATAAAGTGTTACCTTTGAGTTTAAGAGGGTGGTGGGGGTAGATTTGAGGAATATAAAGTGTTACCTTTGAGTTTAAGAGGGTGGTAGGGGTAGATTTGAGGAATATGAAGAGTTACCTTTGAGTTTAAGAGGGTGGTATGGGTAGATTTGAGGAATGTAAAGAGTTACCTTTGAGTTTAAGAGGGTGGTAGGGGTAGATTTGAGGAATGTAAAGAGTTACCTTTGAGTTTAAGAGGGTGGTAGGGGTAGATTTGAGGAATATAAAGTGTTACCTTTGATTTTAAGAGGGTGGTGGGGGAAAATTTGAGGAATATGAAGAGTTACCTTTGAGTTTAAGAGGGTGGTAGGGGTAGATTCGGGCAGCATGGGACATTTGGAGATGCGCAAACTGAAAGGCTCGTAGAGGTGGAAGAGAGAGCGGATCACACACGCTCGCAGGCAGCGCATTCTCTCAATGCAGTCAGGCTGCAGGCGAAGGGGCAGGTCTGCTTCCAGATTGTAGTACCTGGAGACACAGCAGCAGGGGGCGTTCAAACGTCAGAATACCTTACCAAATCCACCCCTTCAAAAGGACGGTATTTATGTATTCAGCATTTTGTACAGGACTGTCACAAAGATAAGAGATTAGCAATTGGGAGATCAGGCCAAAACGTCAAATATGGCATAACAAAATTTAATTATAATAAAGGGGCCTGAGCAGTTTCTCGATGATAAACCAGCAGGTCATATTGCGCACAGATCACAACTCAATTATCAAAACGTAAATCTCTGAAAAACCTCCAACACATTTTTCCTTGGATTTCCCTTTAAGCGAGATCACAAAGAGAAAAACTGTTTTTCCACATTTCGGGACAATGTCACATACACATTCTGTGTCTGCTGGTTGCAGCACTTCACTGAAGCAACAACACTTATATTGAGAGAAATATTCAAACCCAGGATGCAATGTCTATATGGCCGCAGTATTACATCAAATAGAAAATACCAAGATTTTGTGCATTTTTAATACACAGTTCCCTGTTTTACAACAGGAAATACTTGGGATCTTGAGAAAACTCTGAATTTCCACGACAATTCACAATAGGCCCACGTTTCCACATGTTTGAACACAGCAGCCGCAGTTAATGAGCCCATCAATGGGTTCATAGGCTTTAGAGGGGCGAATACCCTGGTTTTCCAATCAGTCGTTCCACTTTTATGCTTTGATGCAGCCTGGCACAAAACCTCACCTTCGATACATCCTGGTCCAGAACGCGGCAGTACATGTGACGGTCCAGGCGTTCTTGCAGATCAGCGCAAATTTACAGACATCTTCCGGGCGGATGTATGAAGCTAGCATGAGCCAGATATCCACAGGATATTCCCCTCCATCAGAGCTCTCGCTGTTTTCTGACATCAACAAACAGCCTTGTTTAAAAACCAGCACTGAAAACATGACCTACTTCTACCATGATAAAACCCATACGTGATTTCTAATTCAGTAGAATGTTGAATAAAATCACGCCAGCACCACCTCTCATGATGGGAATGCTTGAAGGACAACTACATAAATAGAGATAACACTTATGACGGTTTTCACAGTAAAGTGAGGACATTAAAATGTAATCTGGAAAGTCAATAATTTGGATATCCAAAGAAAGGGCAGTCATTTTGGGGAGGGTTGTTCCACCTTTGAAGGACAAACGCATTGAAGAGGCCTGGCAGAGCCACGTGCATCTGCCGACGACTCGAAGAAAGCGAGACACGAGACAAACGCAGATGCGCGTTGTCTTGACGGACTGGATTCCGGAAGCGGCAGTTCGGGTCAAAGGTTAATATGCCGCCTTTAATTACATTAATTGGCCCGGCCACCGGAAGACTGAGACACGCTGAAACCATAATGAAAATAACGATGTAACTTTTTTTTAACTCAGGGCATCTCTGGCAGGACGGTGGCTGGTATCCTACCTTTCCGTCGTTTGTTCTTCTTTTTGCGAGACCCTTTGGCACAGTCCTCGGGGTCCAATTCATCGCTGCTGTCGCAGTCCGCCTCGCTGAGGCTCAGAGCCGATGACAGCGCGTCTTGCACCGGGCCTTGCGAAGCCTCCAGCCCGCGCAACAATTTCACTGCAGCCGGGTAAAAAACAGAGGTCAGTGGTGTTAAAACTGGGTGAGGACACAAAGTCAGTTAGTTTCATTGTTTATCGGATTCGAGCTCGTCGCTTATGCGATGCTGAAAGTGATACACTAGAATGAAACAAACATCATAAATATAAAATTACCTTCTTTTTCGATGGCATTGGCCACCGCTTTTTTGACCCTGCCAGACTTCACGACAGCCGGATCTGAATCGGCATAGTCAGCCACAGTGACTGTGCGATGGACAGAGAGCGTCATTATGAATAAAGTTATCCAGTAGTTTAAAGCATGACTCGTTACAAAATATTCAGCTACTGCAACACTATAAATAGGTATTATGCTTCGGCGGGATTACCAAAGGGATATGGGGTTAGGACCATGCATGCAACTTAGAGTAAGAATTTAATATCCGAAATCAAACAATGAGGAATACAGTGGACACACCCACTTTCTGATGCATTAGCGTAAGCACCAGCACTGCTGGCAGTTTCCGACGGCCTGGTCAACTAGGACCTCCAGCTAGTTCTCTACCTGACTCCGAGCACACATCCCCGGGCCGGAACTTCAGCCGTTTTCGGTTCCCTTTCTTGGGCATGGCGGCGACAGGCTTCTCTGACCGCTTAACGTGGCTGTGGCTCCTGCCATGTCTCAGAGACGAGCAGACACGAGAAAAAACGAAAGATGAAGGACAGGTTAAAAGAAGCACCTCCTGGATCTTCAGCCATCATGGAACTGACGGGGCAGTTGACGCAATTCACGCGAGACTTCTGATTTAGATGACATCATCGCTAAAGAGCAGCCCGCGGTTAAAGCGACAGCCGCACTGAAATTCTGAGAGACCGTGTGCGCGTTAAAGGTTGTCTCGTCGACAGAAGTAATTTTATGACCAAATTATGCTGATGATTGTTTCAACATACAGCTCGTATAAAGGAAGACTTACGCACTTGACACATGAAAATCAGATACTCGGAGGAAAAAGTGCAGAAATGAAATTATTTTCTCTCTCTACTTTGCACAAATTGCTTTAACTGAAATAACTAGTGTTCTGACATAGCCTACTGAATAATAAGTTATTTGTTGTGCATTTTTTTCCGTTTTATTTGTGCAAAAAGTACAGGTGAGTAAAGCCGATATGCGCTCGAAGAATAGGCGACACGTTTAAACATACATGCTGTAAATTTTTGTGTTTGCTGAACGCAGATACCGTACGGTTCCCCTGAGACACCCAATAGAACCCTATAAAATGATGATGATAACAATAATAATCATTATTATAATAATAATAAAAATCTGGGACTGGGAAAAATTTACTTCTTTGTCAGGTTGCCAGTACTTTTCATGGCATTTAATAAATGTTAGGGGACTGAAGGCACAAAGTGTGTTGGGTGTAATTTTGTCCTAAACTTCTGACAAGTCTTAAGGTATACTTCAGTACAGAGTCTTTTTCTTCCCCATTTTGTGTTTCAAAATGCTCCTTACATTGTCTATGGGGGACAAATTAACAGTGCAGGCAGTTCACTCTAGCACTAACACTCTCTCCTTACACAGCCATGACTTTGTACTGCATGCAGAGTACAGTTCAGCATTGCCTTGTCGAAATATGCATTGGTGTCTCAGAAAAAAATGTCATTTTGAAGGAAGCATATGTTGCTACAAAATCTATGAACTTTTCAGCATTGCTGGTGTTTAAAGAAAAGTGCAAGAACCCTTGCATGGGCACTGACACAACCCCATACAGTGATGGATCATGGCTTTTTGGCTTTCCGCTGGTAACAGTCCAGATTGCTCTTTTCTTTGATCTGAAGCACAAGGCGTCAATTTCTTTAAAAAAGAAAAAAAAAACTGAAATATTGATGTATCTGACAACATTACGTTTTCCACTCTGTAATGGGTCATCGCAGATGCCAACGAGCCCAGAGAAGTTGGTGGTATTCCTGGACACAGTTAATATATGCCTTTCTTTTTGTTCGGTAAAGTCTTCTGGCATTTATGGATGTGATAATGTATTGTTACACCAGAAAAAGGTTTACCGAAGTAATGCTTATATTGCCCCATGTGGTGGTATCGCTGAAAGATAAATGATGGTGATCAGGGATCATCGGTATTCAGCTTCGGCTTGCGCCCTCGCCCATTACGCTCAGAAATTCCTCCAGAGTCCTTCAATTGTTCATCCTTCATTTGTTTAATTCTTTTATACACCATAGAGAAAGAAATATCCAATTTTTTCATGTCTTTCGTTGAGGACCATTTTTTGAGCCTTTCAAAGATTTTCTCACGCATTTGAGGGCAAATTGTAGATCCTCGGCTCATCTTTTCTCCTGGAGGACAAGGCGTTTCCTGGACTCTGTTTTTCTGCCAAATCTTGATTGCGATCACCTGCTGACTTCCGCTGGGGTTACAAATCACTCTGCCGTGGCATGTTATTATGTTTCATTTATTGCGTAGCCGCTATGCTACGACTCACGGTTTGGCCAAGATTGTTACATTTTTTCATTTAATAAAATTATGAGCTGGACTAGTTCAAACTGGGGCGCATTTCCCAACATTGTTCGTCCATTCACTGTCAATGGGCCCAACTACGTAAGTCAGCATCAGGGGTGCGTTTCCCGAAATCACAGATGCTAACTTACATATTTGGACCCATTGACTGTGAATGGACGAACTATGTAAGTTGCTAACGCTTTTGGGGAACGCGCCTCTGGTCAGTTAGTGCGTATTCTCATTCACTGTTTAATTTCCCAGCAAAGCCAGATATTTTGAATCGTTGGCCTGAGTAGATATGATTTCGACACCACAGGCTCCCACACCCTGTTCTCTGGTGGACAAAATAATCGGAAATATTTTATGGATTGTTCCTATATGCCGGTTTGTTGCTTATCTCACGTGAGCATTCTTCATGTCAGGTTTTATTTTTAACCTAACGTGTTGAGAACTTTTACCACCAGGGAGCGCTGTAACAGAGCCAGCCACTCCGCTCGCTGCCCGGCGGGGATGACTGTGTGTTTTACGGTCGTGTGAGTGAGCGTGTGGTACTGATGAGGAGGGGAGTTCGGCCGTGCAGATGGAGTGCTGTGTGTAGCAGCCTTCCCACATGTTTCGCCAATCGTGGGATGGATATTAAATTTATTTTAAAACCTGACGATATAGGCTACACACTCGTGAAGTCTTAAGAAGCCGGCGAGCCAGCGCACACATTATGCGTAAATGCAATTGTAGATGGTACAGTTGCTCTCTTTTCGTAAGCGGCAGCAGCGGCAGAGAGCGATCGTGAGTGAGGGCGGAGTAGCTTGCTGGCTTTGGCAGGGGGGCTGGCATATGGATCTGGAGAGGATGCCGCAAAAAGGAAAGATTTTACCGTTTCCTTAACAGAAATGTGATTTGCAACTGGTGGGTGTGTTGCCGAGTGAGACTGAAATATCCTGTGAAACACCGGCTGTTGGAATATGTAATAGAGCCGGCTAGTGCATGGGCTTGGCCCCCTTCGTCGTTCCTTGACCGAGAAGTCAGTCATTTGGAATTTAAATTTTGAGTGTATGAAGGCGAAGAACTGGGCGTAAGGTTTCAAATGGAAGGAAAAACCGACTGTCATGGAGTTATCCCTTGCACTAATTATTTAATCAACATTTTTAATTATTTGGATATCTATCTTGAATTATTTTAATGGGGTGAGAGATAAAATGTAGGCTACTCTGTAAAGGGAAGTTGTGTGATGAGAGCTGTGTTTAGGCATTGATTGCGCCTAATTTCTGATAGGTTATATGTGGGCGTAAAACCAAACCGGCATTCCTTCATTTTTTCCCCTCTGTGGATCATACATACATTTTTTCCCATTTTACCACGCGACGTATTTCTCTTCGGTAAAGTAGCTGTGGAACAATGATGTGCGAGGTGATGCCGACGATTAACGAAGGGGACTCGATCAGCTCCCAGCGAGGGTCTCAAAACGGCTCTGACGCGGAGTCAAATTTCGAGCAACTGATGGTTAATATGCTGGACGAGAGGGACAAGCTCCTGGAATCTTTGCGGGAGACCCAAGAAACCTTGATCCAGTCCCAGACGAAGCTGCAGGACGCCTTACACGAGAGGGACATCCTCCAGAGGCAGATTAACTCAGCACTACCGCAGGTAAGGTGACGCGCCCTCTGACCTATACACCAGTAAATACACATTGAGAATTAAATGTATCAAATGAGTTGCTTTGTTGCGCGAAAATTTTACTTGGTAGCTTAATGGCAATCCCTGTCATTTTCATATGGGAACGACTTGTAATGGAAAAAAGTTGATTTTTTTTAATATTATTTTGCATGGAAGAAAGTATGCTTTATATTTGTGCCATTTCACGGCCGAATTTAACCATGCCAACGACTAATAGATGTAGTTAATGTCACAATTGCAAGGAAACTTGTAGCGCACCGTAACTAAGGTAACAGCTGTCAAAATATGAAAAGGGTGGAGCCTGTTTCTGAGAGACTGAATATCTTGCCCATCGGCAACCTTCGGACAAATGTCCATTTCACCACGCATCTTTCCATGGGCATATGTTGCTTTTGGTTAATTAAGTTGATCTGTTGATAATCTAGTTAAAATTTGTTCGGGTTTTTCCAGAACTGCTCGATCTTCTTCAGGTCTGGACAGATTTAGAGGGGTGATCTCAGCTTGGTGTTAAGATATGTCCAGAGCCACTTCTCCGAAGACGAGAGAAGATTCAGTCATCTAGATTGCATTCATTTTATTAGAGTCTCTAGGAATGACTGACCTTGAAAATCTGTTTCCCCTTTGGATTGAGAGGGCGAACCGCTTACTGTGACTACTGGTGTTATGTGGAATGAAACTGTATACCCATGTCATGTGATGTAAATCAATTCGTGGTTCTTTGTTTTTCTTTTGGCTGTTTCATTTTGTTTGTGTCCTTACTTTGGAAATGTCCTTTATAGCTATGATTTGTGTGGATTTAGGTGTAAGAGTCCTTGTTTGATGACTGGCTGTTGCCACCTTAAACTCGGTATATTAAATATGGTCAGTGTGAAATTACTGATATCCACATCAGCTTAAGCGTTTCTTTGTTACTCTGAAAGTTGCTTTGTAAGAATTTCTGATCTTCCAGTACACTGATGTACTGTTAAAACGAGTGTCTCACCTACTTTTGGAGACAGAGGAGAGAAATAGGTGAAGAAAACAAATCAAATTTACTTTTTCAAAGGAGGTCGAGGAGTGTGATTAATGTATCTGGGTCTGCTCCTCTCCGCCTTATCTCTGCGACAGGGGTTCATTTAGATACCTGTCTGAGGAAAAACGGAGAACACTCCGGAATGGAGGTTCTGTGGATCCACACCTCAGCTGCCCTGAGCTGAGAGCCTCAGACCAGGACGCCAGTCAGTCAGTCTGGCTGCTGAGGTCTCTGCTGGGTTTGGTTTGCCGCTGAATGGAAATGGGGTATACCTCTCGCTTCAGGGGGTCCCTGATTGTGCAGTGACATCATAGGTCATCACTGGACGTCATGTTGTGACGTTGTGGATAGCTGAGCTGGGTGGGGGGTGGTTGGGCGAGACACTGCATGTGGAGGCCCAGCCAGAACGATCGTCTGATTCACAGCTTGTGAGAGAAACGGCAGGCAGGGCCCAAAATTCATGGGTGACACTTATTCTGCAGGGAAGGAACATTTTTCTGATCTCGTTGCTGCATGGAATTTAACCTTCCAGCGAAATATGTTTGTGTTTACCTGGTGGGGGGTGCAGAGGGGTGTAGGTAATGATTGGCTCCTGCTTATAGTTGTCCGCTGCTCCCTGGAGACCTGAATGAACCAGGAGTAGAGCGTCACAGCTGCGGGGCTAGACGGCAACAGCAACCTTCAAAATAAGAGTAATGAAACAGTCAAGGACATGGCCTTTTCCCAGCAGAGCACATTTCTTTACCAAGTGGTGCAGTATCCGCCGTCATACCTGTGGCCAATTTGCAGTATTAGTGTAAACATGCATGTAAATGTGCATGTTCATGCGCAGTATCTTCTGTGCACACATGCAGGCTCATGCACCTCACTCACAGTAACTGAGCTGTACTTGCTTTATTCAGCTTATTCTATCGAACAGTCTTCTCTAAATGAAGCAGGCCTTTATCCGAGTCAGAGTCACAAACCGCCATTTCTCTGCAGGGACCACACAGTGTGAGAGTAACCTCCTCCGGCCTGTAGTTTGCGGTGAGTGTTCCTTTGACGTATGAATAATAGCACTTTCTGACTACGCTATTTCTGACCTAGAAATGTCATATTCCATGAGGGTGCTTTGCCCTATCAGGACAGAACCTCAGGTTCAGTAATAGCGGGATGAATTTGATTTTCTGTATATTTAAAATCCTTGTGCCAGGGACTCAGTTTGCATGCGGAAAGGAGGAGTCCTACAAATTAGACTAATTCTAACTGTAGTCCCGGATTTCCTGTTAAATGGAGCTGTATTGGGCTGTGTATCAAGATGACTTGGCTACAGTGAAGCATACTGCTATAGAGAATGTAAGAAAGTGCATGTTTAAAATGATGCTTTTTAATTGCTGACCTTCAAGATGTTTTTGCTACATGCTTCATTTGGTATTAGAGCTAGGAGACACACACACACATACAGAAATCTAAAACTCTGCTTGCTTTGACCTTTCTGCAGACATTTATCTGATGCTGTATCAGCTTCTGTGTGCATGTGTGTGTATGCGTGTGTCCGTGCGCGTGTGTCCGTGTGTGTGTGTGTGTGTGTATGCGTGTGTCCGTGTCCGTGTGCGTGTATCCGTGTGCGTGTGTGCGTGTGTGCGTGTGTCCGTGTGTCCGTGTGACCGTGTGTGTGTGTGTGTGTGTGTGTGTGTGTGTGTGTGTGTGTGTGTGTGTGTGTGTGTGTGTGTGTGTGTGCATAACAGTTGCTGAGATCTAGTGCTAACATGGCCTACAGCATTGCACCCTCCTGCAGTGGCCTACAGCGTAGCACCCTCCTGCAGTGCCCTACAGCGTAGCACCCTCCTGCAGTGCCCTACAGCGTAGCACCCTCCTGCAGTGCCCTACAGCGTAGCACCCTCCTGCAGTGCCCTACAGCGTAGCACCCTCCTGCAGTGCCCCACAGTGTAGCACCCCCCTGCAGTGCCCTACAGCATTGCACCCTCCTGCAGTGCCCCACAGTGTAGCACCCTCCTGCAGTGCCCCACAGTGTAGCACCCTCCTGCAGTGCTCTACAGCGTTGCACCCTCCTGCAGTGCCCCACAGTGTAGCACCCTCCTGCAGTGCCCCACAGTGTAGCACCCTCCTGCAGTGCCCCACAGTGTGGCACCCTCCTGCAGTGCTCTACAGCGCTGCACCCTCCTGCAGTGCCCCACAGCGTAGCACCCTCCTGCAGTGCCCCACAGTGTAGCACCCTCCTGCAGTGCCTCACAGTGTAGCACCCTCCTGCAGTGCCTCACAGTGTAGCACCCTCCTGCAGTGCCCCACAGTGTAGCACCCTCCTGCAGTGCCCCACAGTGTAGCACCCTCCTGCAGTGCCCCACAGTGTAGCACCCTCCTGCAGTGCCCCACAGTGTAGCACCCTCCTGCAGTGCCCCACAGTGTAGCACCCTCCTGCAGTGCCCCACAGTGTAGCACGCTCCTGCAGTGCCCCACAGTGTAGCACCCTCCTGCAGTGCCCCATAGTGTAGCACCCTCCTGCAGTGGCCTACAGCGTTGCACCCTCCTGCAGTGGCCTACAGCGTTGCACCCTCCTGCAGTGGCCTACAGCGTTGCACCCTCCTGCAGTGGCCTACAGCGTTGTACCCTCCTGCAGTGCCCCACAGCGCAGCACCCTCCTGCAGTGCCCCACAGCGCAGCACCCTCCTGCAGTGCCCCACAGCGCAGCACCCTCCTGCAGTGCCCCACAGCGCAGCACCCTCCTGCAGTGCCCCACAGCGCAGCACCCTCCTGCAGTGCCTCACAGCGTAGCACCCTCCTGCAGTGCCTCACAGCGTAGCACCCTCCTGCAGTGCCTCACTGCGTAGCACCCTCCTGCAGTGCCCTACAGCGTAGCACCCTCCCGCAGTGCGCTACAGTGCAGCACCTTTCTGTAGTTCCCTGTAGTGTGGTACCCTGCTGTAGTGCCCTAATGTTACACCCTTCTGCACTGCCCTACATTTTTGCGACCTCCTGCGCTGTGTGTGTGTGTGTGTGTGTGTGTGTGCAAAACAGTTGCTGAGATCTAGTGCTAACATGGCCTCCAGCATTGCACCCTCCTGCAGTGGCCTCCAGCATTGCACCCTCCTGCAGTGCCCTACAGCGTTGCACCCTCCTGCAGTGCCCTACAGCGTTGCACCCTCCTGCAGTGCCCTACAGCGTAGCACCCTCCTGCAGTGCCCCACAGTGTAGCACCCCCCTGCAGTGCCTTACAGCGTTGCACCCTCCTGCAGTGCCCCACAGTGTAGCACCCTCCTGCAGTGCTCTACAGCATTGCACCCTCCTGCAGTGCCCCACAGTGTAGCACCCTCCTGCAGTGCCCCACAGTGTAGCACCCTCCTGCAGTGCCCCACAGTGTAGCACCCTCCTGCAGTGCTCCACAGTGTAGCACCCTCCTGCAGTGCCCCACAGTGTAGCACCCTCCTGCAGTGCCCCACAGTGTAGCACCCTCCTGCAGTGCCCCATAGTGTAGCACCCTCCTGCAGTGCCCCACAGTGTAGCACCCTCCTGCAGTGCCCCACAGCGTAGCACCCTCCTGCAGTGCCCCACAGCGTTGCACCCTCCTGCAGTGGCCTACAGCGTTGCACCCTCCTGCGGTGCCCCACAGTGCAGCACCCTCCTGCGGTGCCCCACAGTGTAGCACCCTCCTGCAGTGCCCCACAGTGTAGCACCCTCCTGCAGTGCCCCACAGTGTAGCACCCTCCTGCAGTGCCCCACAGTGTAGCACCCTCCTGCAGTGCCCCACAGTGTAGCACCCTCCTGCAGTGCCCCACAGCGTAGCACCCTCCTGCAGTGCCCCACAGCGTTGCACCCTCCTGCAGTGGCCTACAGCGTTGCACCCTCCTGCAGTGGCCTACAGCGTTGCACCCTCCTGCGGTGCCCCACAGTGCAGCATCCTCCTGCTGTGCCCCACAGTGCAGCACCCTCCTGCGGTGCCCCACAGTGCAGCACCCTCCTGCGGTGCCCCACAGCGTAGCACCCTCCTGCAGTGCCCCACAGCGTAGCACCTTCCTGCAGTGCCCCACAGCGTAGCACCCTCCTACAGTGCCTCACAGCGTAGCACCCTCCTGCAGTGCCTCACCGCGTAGCACCCTCCTGCAGTGCCCTACAGCGTAGCACCCTCCTGCAGTGCGCTACAGTGCAGCACCTTTCTGTAGTTCCCTGTAGTGTGGTACCCTGCTGTAGTGCCCTAATGTTACACCCTTCTGCACTGCCCTACATTTTTGCGACCTCCTGCGCTGCCCTACAATGTAGTGCCCCCTCTAGTGGTTACTGAAGTACAAAAATATCATACTTGCGTGAAAGCAGATGCCTATTTTGGCAGCACTTGAGTCCACTGTTTAAATGTCCACTTCTGCTGAAGCAGAAAGTGATTTGCATGTTCTCCAGTATCAGTAGTAAAAGTGTAGATTTTTAGTCATGAACTGAGAGCTGGGAGAAGGTGATGTTGACCTGTTCTCTCGAGGGCGTTCTCTTGGGTTCTGTTCAGTGTGTGCTGGGGTAAATCTGTGGATGACATGTCTACCAGGCTTTGACTTGTATAATATCCGCTTAAACCGGAGGTGGAGCCCCAACGACTCATGTATAGCAGCCATTTTGTTTCCATTGTGCAAAAGAGAGCTGTTTTGCACAATGGAAATTTTTGGATTTTTTTTATCATTCATTTCCAAGAAGGGAATCATTTTAATTTTGGGGTAAAACAATAAACCAGCTTGCAATGGTATCCACAAGCAAAAGAGAGGAAATGTTTGGACATGAGAACAGAGAACACAGGAAAAAATAAAATAAATAAACTTTGAGGTGCCCAGCAACATGATGGAAATCAAACGGCTCTATTATCAGATATTGAATGAGCCTTCTTCCCCCATCAAGAAGCTCACTGATTCTTCCTGCATCTTTTGCCGTGGTGAGAGTTGCTGGTTGCGAATGTACCCTCACATGTCCTTAAGTTCTGTCAGGGTGTGAAGCGTTTTTATCTTCGTTTCTACATGGCGAACAAATGAATCCTTGGGTTTCCAAACTCTGATGAATACGGTTTTTTCCAGGAAAGGGAAGAAAACAATTTATTTTTTACCCTTATATTAATGCCCATATATTTTTATTTCCTTAGAAGAGGATGTCATTGGGATACTTTTGGCTAAACTTACGGTTCAGTTGCCTTGTTTTTTTTTTTTAAAGATATGTGGACCTCTAAGTCATTGGAGTTGGGCCCTTTGGAAACTCAATGATCCAAATGTTCTGGTATGTTGCGTCAGGCTTACATGACGTTGTATGAACGCACAACGTTTGAAGTGGATGTATGGCTGCACAGTTTAAGAAACCGTGCATTCCAGCACTTGCTCTGAGTGCCCTGTGTGCACTTATTTTCGTATTTCTGTGAACGACTGGAGGGAGCGCACATTAAACTGGAACCAATGAATCACGCCAAGCATGAAGTTAATTAAGTTAAAAATTTGTTTAATTAATTTAAAATTACCCTTTTGTTTAGAGGCATGTTTTTTGGGCTTTGCTCAGAAGTGAGGCCACTATTCTCGAGTGAAATCTTTATTCCTTCTGAATAACCAAATTTATGTTGACATTAATTCATACTTGACGCTTTGACCAGGAACGTGCAGTTGATCAGACTAAACAGCCAACAGCCCCCCTCGCATAATGTCGGGTTTGGGGCCCCGTCCTCGCATAATGTAGGGTTAGGGGCCTTGCTCAGTTGTCGTACAGCTGGACTGTTGCACTGTGGGCTCAAAGCTTACCATTTTCCGGTTGTTTGCCCGTGTTTCTCTATCACAAATATCATCTCCATACTCAATCAGCTCAAGGAGGGAAAGAGTTTTCACCAAATCAGACATGGAAACTCTACAGAGAGGGAAACTGAACTCACTCGGTTTTGAAGGTCGTTGGTTCAAAGGTCAAGGTCATAAAAGCAGTTGAATGTGGGGGCTGAAGATGTACTTTTAGGGCGTATGAAGCGACGGCAGACGGAGGCTTAGCAATCAAGGCTATGTGTCGAGTTCTGCTTTACTGAGGGGCCAGTCCATCTCAAATGGACCAGTAGCCTGGGCATTTGTAACCACCATCTCTCAGATTGTCCTTATTTTTCCACCAGCAGTTGCGATATGTACATGGACAAAAATAGCTAAATTTTGGCCGCCAACTCCAGCTGGTCACAAAATGGCAGCCATTTTAAAAATTGCCTTTTACGCGCGTCACAACGTGCCCTCCCACTTTTTTCAAATCCTTTTTTTGCAATAAATCAAAAATATAGCACCTATTGGCACTCATGTAATTTTTCAGACTGATTCTGATTCTGCAGTCAAATAAATGATAGCTCCTAAAGTTTGGAAACTATTGGATGAAGGCCCTTTTTGGGGGTACTAAACTTTGGCCCCCTTATCTCAATGCTGCCACCTGACATCAAAATGGAACTTGTTTTATGCTGATCACTTCAGTCCCCATGAATGACATTGAAGACCACTGGCTTAATAAATGAGAGAGCACACTTCAACTGATGCTATGTTTTTGTTTCAAGGCAGTAAACAAGTGCTATTTATGTAACCTCTTTCAGAGTCAGCAAGGTACCTGGGTGCAGATTGTGCAGATCAAATTCATGGTTTGTACTAGGCTACAAACTGCTGACCTTTTGCCGTTGTTTTGCAACATCCCTTTCGATACTACTATATACTCTGTACATGTGCGTATACATGGCAATATTGTTTTCACAAAATATCTATTTTAAGTTTTGGAGGATTACATCAAAACAAAGCAGAACACCTCTCTATTTTTTTTATATTATGGAGATGATGATGAGCATGAAACAAGTTCCACTTTGATATCAAGAGGCAGCATTGAGATGAGGGGGCCAAATTTTGGTACCCCCAAAAAGGGTTTTCATCCAATAGTTTCCAAACCATAGGAGCTATCACTGATTTGATTACATATTCAGAGTCATCATGGAAAATGACAATTTTGGTGCCAATAGGTGCTATAGTTTTTGATTTATTGAGAAAAAAGGGTTTGAAGAAAGTGGGAGGGCACGTCAAGGCGATATTTAAAATGGCTGCCATTTTGTAACCAGTCGGAGTTGGCAGCCAAAATTTTGGGATTTTTGTCCACGTACATATAGCAACTATTGGAGAAAAAATAAACAAAATCTGTGACAGGGTGATGTCACCCCCTGGTCCATTTGAGCTGGAATGGCTCTGAGGCAACATTGGAGCATAAACCATGAACCTTCTGAGTCTCTATCTAGTATATTAGCCAGTCGGCCTCAGGCTCCAGTAGAGCATGGCCCGTACCCCTCTGTGTGCAGAGGCTTCTCCTGCTCTGCTCAGGTAATGTTGTGCAGTTAGTTTCCGCTGAGTCATGAATACATCACAACTCCGACACTCAACCCCATGCGCATACTTGATGGTCGGACAACCAAAGCGAGATAACGTGAGGCTGTGATTTTTTTTTTTTGAGTAGTGTATGTATGTGCCTGCTCCCAGTCTACAAACCCAAAAGCAGTGAAGTTGGCACGTTATGTAAATCGTAGATAAAAACAGAATACAATGATTTGCAAATCCTTTTCAACTTCTATTCAATTGAATACACTGCAAAGACAAGATGTTTAATGTTCAAACTGAGAAACTTTTTTTTTTTTTTGCAAATAATCATTAACTTAGAATTTAAAGGCAGCAACACATTGCAAAAAAGTTGGCACAGGGGCCTTTTTACCACTGTGTTACATCGCCTTTCCTTTTAACGACACTCAGTAAACGTTTGGGAACTGAGGAGACCAATTTTTGAAGCTTTTCAGGTGGAACTCTTTCCCATTCTTGCTTGATGTACTGCTTAAGTTGTTTAACAGTCCGGGATCTCCGTTGTCGTATTTTACGCTTCATAATGCGCCACATTTTTTCAATGGGAGAGAGGTCTGGACTACAGGCGGGCCAGTCTAGTACCCGCACTCTTTTACTACGGAGCCATGCTGCTGTAACACATGCAGAATGTGGCTTGGCATTGTCTTGCAGAAATAAGCAGGGGCGTCCATGAAAAAGACGTTGCTTGGATGGCAACATATGTTGCTCCAAAACCTGTATGTACCTTTCAGCATTAATGGTGCCTTCACATATGTGTAAGTTGCCCATGCCTTAGGCACAAAAACACCCCATACCATCACAGATGCTGGCTTTTGAACTTTGCGCCTATAACAGTCCGGATGGTTCTTTTCCTCTTTGGTCCGGAGGACACGACGTCCACAGCTTCCAAAAACAATTTGAAATGTGGACTCGTCAGACCACAGAACACTTTTCCACTTTGCATCAGTCCATCTTAGATGAGCTTGGGCCCAGTGAAGCCGGCAGCCTTTCTGGGTGCTGTTGATAAATGGCTTTCGCTTTGCATTGTAGAGTTTTAACTTGCACTTGCAGATGTAGCGACGAACTGTAGTTACTGACAGTGGTTTTCTGAAGATGTTTTTGAGCCCATGTGGTGATGTTCTTTACACACTGATGTCGGTTTTTGATGCAGTACCGCCTGAGGGATCGAAGGTCACGGGCATTCAATGTTGGTTTTCGGCCTTGTCGCTTACGTGCAGTGATTTCTCCAGATTCTCTGAACCTTTTGACGATATTACGGACCGTAGATGATGAAATCCCTAAATTTCTTGCAATAGCTCGTTGAGGAATGTAGTTTTTAAACTGTTCGTAATCAGCTGACACATTTGTTCACTAAGTGGTGACCCTCGCCCCATCCTTGTTTGTGAATGAGTGAGCATTTCAGGGAAGCTGCTTTTATACCCAATCATGGCACCCACCTGTTCCCAATTAGCCCGTTCACCTGTTGGATGTTCCAAATAAGTGTTTGATGAGCATTCCACAACTCTCTGTCTTTTTTGCCACTTGTGCCAGCTTTTTTGAAACATGTTGCAGGCATCAAATTCCAAATGAGCTAATATTTGCAAAAAATTCCAAAGTTTACCTGTTCGAACATTAAGTAACTTGTCTTTGCAGTGTATTCAATTGAATATAGGTTGAAAAGGATTTGCAAATCATTGTATTCTGTTTTTATTTACGATTTACACAACGTGCCAACTTCACTGGTTTTGGGGTTTGTATTAGCAGGTTATAGTGAGCGATCTTTGAACTTTTAAGGTGGGTTAGTGATCAAGTGCTGCTGGGAAACATATGTTGCAGTGCTGTAGCAATTAAAACATATCTTCCATTTTAAATGTGCGGCTGAGGTTCATTGAAGGCTTGAATGGCTCTTTGCTTGAATGAAATGTCTTTGGTTTCACAGTGGAATCAATATTGAGCTCAACCGTGCACTGTGAGTACATTTGGCCAACGCATGTTGTGCTTTGAATCTCAGTTTTACATACATGGTTGTCCAACCAAATGACCTGTTCCTGTAGAACGGTATTTTATACCACAACTGTGATTGTATTTGAAATCGAGGATTAGCCCTGCTTCTGTAAGCAGACATCAGCAACAGGAGCTCTTTCTGAATTCCTGGGGCAATTTCTATCCTGAACATATAAACCCAAGCAGCCGGCCCACTAAAATGGCTGTATGTTGGTCAAGTGCCCTACCACACTGGACTGATCTTACTCCTGATGGACCACATTCGTCCCCACTAACTGAGTTCCTCTGCGTGAAACAAGACTGTAAATGAGATAAAAAAAAAAATAAAAAAAAACTGGTTGTAATTCTCTGCATACTATTGATTTTACTATGCCGAGAGTGATGATTGTGATGGTATGATTTTTGATTTTAAAGGAGCCATGTTCTTTCAGGAACAAGTGCTGTAAATGTGGTTGTAAAAAAATACTATTTCCTTTCCAAGGGTCCGGTGCCTCTGCCCCTGGTGTTTTGCTGAGTGGAGCTCAGTGCCTCCGCTTAGAGAGAACATCTTCTTTTGTGTGGGAAGAGAATGAGAGAACAGTAACATGGGTGTGAATTTCCTCTCTTCTCAGTCAATCAAGATACAGTATAAATTCAGACCCCGCCATTGGCTGTGGTTTTGGGTTGATCCAAATGCTGTTGGCTTATGGGGAGTTGCATGAGCTGCCATTAATGGTTGCAGAGAGTGTTACATTGCTGTTGGCTGTTAGAGAGTGTGTCACACTGTCACTGGTTGTTGTAGAGTGAGTTACACTGCCATTGGCTGTTGGAGAGTGTGACACACTGCCATTGGGTGTTGGAGAGTGTGTTACACTGCCATTGGGTGTTGGAGAGTGTCTTACACTGCCATTGGGTGTTGGAGAGTGTGTTACACTGCCATAGGTTGTTGCAGAGTGTGTTATACTGCCATCGGCTATTGGACAGTATAGTCATGCTTGGCTGATGTAGCCCGACTTCAGACAGCCTTACTATTTTTTTGTTGGCTTATGTTAGGATTTATAATATAACCACATAACCATTCGCTACAGATGAACCATTGAACATTGTCCTCACTGCTATATCATAAAATTCACAATTTTAAGAATCACAGAATCACAATTATCAGTATTGATTCAACATTAATTGACATTCAAAACATTTTCAAAAATACACATCGCAAACTACTAAGCTAATCTGTGCGCTGTAAGCAGTGGTAGAAACCTTGCATGTGAGGGACTTGCGGAAGAATTTCCCAGATTTGCAGCAGGTTGTCCCCGTTTTGCCATTCTTTTTTTCCCAGAAAAGAAATTGCATCTGTGCAGAGCTCAGATCAAGGGTACCCTATTGTAATGGCCGGTAGAATACGGAGGCCAAATGCAACGACCAGAGAGAAAGAGAGTAGCACGGACACAGTACAAACACAGAGAATAATACAGACCAAACGAAAGTACTCGTGCTTCCAAAGGACGTATAATTGTCCGAACAATGAAAGCAAAGCGAGACGGAAAAAGGGAGAAGAAATTCAAATAAATAGAAGATAGAAAGTCATACAAAACCTGACTACAGGTATCTTTGGCTATGCTTCGCTACAAACAGACACTCTAGCGAAGGAGGCGTGCCGGACTTCCTGCTTATATAGAGTTCGGGGAAGCGCCACCCCAGCTCAATCAGCCACCTGGGTAAAGAATCCGATTGAAAAGGAATACGATATCGTCCCGGGACGAGAGCCAAAAAGAAATGTCTAAAACACATGCACAAACATCCAGAACCATGACACCTATACCATCCTCAACTTTTTTTGAGTGGCGTTTGAAAATGTTATATTACCAACTTGTTCTATCGATTTTTCTTCTATGTATATAGTGCGAAGAAGCTTAACAAACCTAAATTTATGGTGGTTTGTGTTTTTATTTGGCTGTAGCTTGGCTTTATCTTGAAAAAAGTGCCCAAATGTGGACATTGAAATGTTACATCAGAAGTATGCGTACTTTTGTTGTGAAATTTAAAATATCTTGCAAATGTTTCTGTCTTGTTTTTTTCATGAAAAAAAAGCATGTCATAGTGGTCTCTGTGTTTTCTTGGGTGTCCTCAGTGCAAAATATTTGTAATTGTAACTTGTCGTGTAGTAGTTTTCGTACTGTCGTTGCTCTCTTAAATACAACGGCCTTCGTGGGCGAAACTAAACGCGTATTCTTCCGCTGGTGATTCCTGAATGCAAGTCCACTGCGAGTGAAAGATGTATCGTGCCTGTCCATGTCAGTCTGCGTTATGTATACGTTCGCCAATGCCGCCGTTCTCACTCGGTTCCAGTAAAGCCTGTCCACAATTGTTTTGTGACCACTGTCACGTCAAAAGTAAGTTAATTTCACTTTTCAGATGTTTTGAAAACGTATTTATTCTTATTATTAAAATATGGACGTATTTAGTTTGTTTTATTTATTGTTTTGAGGATTTGTTCTTTACTTGAGTTTTTTTGTTACTCGATGTTATTAGCTCTTATGGCCACACTTACTTGCTGCGCCAGTTGAAGACCATTCCAGTTTTTAGAAAGTAGCCTCCCGCTGAAAATAAGTTTGGCCAAGAAAAAAAAAAATAGCTTTGGACGCACTTATAATAAGTGTGGACAATAGAGCAATGTGCATCTTGGCCAGACTTATTAGTGCGTCTAACGCGAATTTTGATCAATTTTTGCGCTTGGACGCACTTAAATAAGTTTGTTTGTTGGTTTTTTTTTTTTTTAAACCGGGACTTTTACTCTACCACATTTAAAACATAAAAAAGTATACTTTTACTTGGTTACTTTGACACTGGCCACTGCGTTACTCATTACACATTAAAATATGAATGTAATTCATCATTTAAAGATCATCTGGATTTGGTTTGTTCGAGAAGAACAACGGTGCTCGGCAGGGTATCTTAACCGCTTTGTGCAGATGTGTCTGCCAGCGGACATGGAGCTGCAGATTTATGCACGCAGTTACAATATTCTATCCCTAGATGGCGCACCCAGATAAGTTATGAAATATTCACAAGCAAGCACAGCTCGAACACGGTTTAGAATACGGACAAGTTCACTCCAGTCCCTGTTTTTAAGGAGTTGCCTGAATTTAACTCCTCAGCTAAGCCTGATGTGCATACTCCTCAAAATACTTGCCCATAGCAGCAGTTCAAAAAAAAAAAAGTTCTCTTGCTACAGAAAAAAATCGTTGTCCCCTGTAGGAACCACTGCAGCTACAGTAAGCCAATGGTATCCCAATTAGTAGTTAAGAAAAAAAGTTTTTTAAGAAAAAATTCAACATGGTATTGATACTGTGTTATTCTATTAATTATAGTGAATTATTGTGGTTTTTTAATCTGCCAGTAAACTCAAAGAAATAAATAAAGGAGAGACTGCCAGTTTGTTTTTGAATACTGTATCTTTCATTCACATGAAAGTTGATTAAAGAGCACTAAGAGAGAACAATGCATGGTTGCTTTGCTTCTTTCTATGCGTTCTATGAAAAATGCTTTTACTTGCACTTTTGATACAAGTTACTTTAAGACTTTTACTCAAGTCATTTTCTTTTGGGTGACTTCAGCTTTTACCAAAGTAATTTTCAGTTATGGTACTTCTACTTTTACTTAGTTATTTTTTTCCAGTACTTTATACACCTCTGATTATGTACACAATGCGGCGAGAAAAGGATATAAGTGGATGAAGTATTCATCGGTCTTACCCAGATTTTATTTATTTTTATAGTAACACGATATGCACTTGATATTTCACACAAGAAAATTAATTGTGGCTCGTTTGTTAACAAAAGACGTCGTACATAACGGAGAAATAATCGATTTGTCCAACACGTCCACAGCACCATGTGCACAGTGTCCAGAGTTATGTACGTTCAAATCAGCGTACAAACAGCTGATAGTAATTTCGCAAAAATTTGTGATTATTGTGTCTTACTAGCATACAAGATGGTAAATTCTAATGTCATTGATTTCAATCCAGCTATGTTATCAACTAGCAAGCATGCTGAAGAGGGTGGGTACGAACATAAAGGTGTGTTCGATGGATACCATTCACCATACTGCAGGGTTAGATGTGAAAGACACTAAGGAAAATGCGAATAAGGAGGATTCATTTTATTTTCTTTATTAACATCTCACCTGATGAAAGATTAAAGTTGGAAAATCAGAGTACATGATACTTTAGCCATTACACTGTCTCTGTCAAAGACAAGTTCTAGATTTGGAGAGAAAATCAGGGTGATTGACTGTGGTAATGTACATAACACAGTGTGAGCATTTGCAGTTGGCAATCTAACATTTTATGCAAGTTGATGGTTGCACATTTGTTGCATCTACTTTGTTTTTGCTGTTTATATTCTAAATGTTAATACTGAAAGCGATATAAGGCCAAGACACTGAATTATGTACATGACATTTTGTAATGAGCACCATTACATGCTTGTGAGCCGAAGTTATGTGGTTTAAGCTGAAAAAAAAAAAACTTTCTGCCTGTGTGCTTATAGTTATCTGTGACATAGAATAGCATGAAGATGCTGTGTTCACGAATTACGAAACTAGGAGAAAAGTTTGTGTGCTGTTCAGTGAAATGTAATGTACATAACTCTGTGTCCGCCTTTGTTTATGCCCAATATTCAAACCTTTTGCTCAGGATTTTTTGTTTCTTATTTACATAACGATATTCATCAGTATACGAAACAGATATGTCACAAAATTGAAATCTTTGAAGGTATAACTGCATAGAGTGGACACAGAGTTATGCACATTACATTCTGTGACGGAGTGAAGTTTGTTGATCTATCATTGCAAGAATCAGATGTGTTAAGGTCTGGGACTCTTGGAGTATGTTTGCCAATGTTTGAAGTTTCTCATGATGGTATTTCCATGGTCTATCCTTACATTTTGAGTTAAATTTCAATCTGAACACTTGGGTACCCTTGATCTGAGCTCTGCACTTCTCTTCTGCCCCCTTGTGTTGGCTTCTTGTGTGACTTGTTGATCAGGGCCCCCCACCCTCCCACCTCAACTTGAAACAAATTTATTTACTTTGACATTATTTTATTACATGTGCGCCCTACGATGGATTGGCAAGCTGTTCAGGGTGGGTCCCTGTCTTTGCCCGTAGTCAGCTGGGATAGCCTCTAGCTCGCCCCATGACCCTAGTGAGGAATAAGCGGGTATAGAAAATGGATGGATGGATTATTTTATTACATTGCGAGGGCTTGCAGGTGCAGTTCTCATGTCTGTGTCAAGGCACCCTCTGACCTCTGCATGACCTCTGTTCCTTATGTGAATCATATATGGTCACTCCTAAGTGTGTTTCACTATTTCCACACTGCCCAACGACTCTTCAGAGGCCAGCAGGTGCCTGTCTCTACGGGACCCTGGGCAAATGTGGTGGGGCCACAAACAGTTCTTGTGACAGTGTCAAGGTCCCCCTCGAACTCTGTCCGCACTGTCCCACAACAAATACAGACATTTAATAGTCGGTTTAAAAGTTTCAAAATTCCCAAAAACCACCGTTGTCCTTGATTTGACCCTCACTAGTGGATATAAAATCCATTTAAATGTATACAGGTCAAATTTGACCCAGAACAGCTTCAGTGGACAAAAAGTCGTAGCACCTCTACAAAAATATATCATTTTGAAATGTTTTCATTTTTATATATTTTGGGTCACTGTAGGAAAAGTAAAAAAAAAAAAAAAAAAAAAATCAGGCCAAAAGACTGACATTTAGGGCATGTTTGCTGCTGTCAAATGTCAAAATGGGTCAAATTTGACCCAAACAGTGTGGAAGGGTTGAGATATTCACACTCTGATTTCTGAATGTATGTTTCTTGCACCTTTTTTTAGAAGCGTTGTGTTTAGCTGGTCGCACTGTGTGAATTACAACAAAGGTGGTGACTACTGCGTGACTTATGGTGAACGTCATTTGACAGTTGATCAGAATGCGGCATGGACTTGGTTTGGCTCGACAACTGACAGCTCGACTTCGCCCAAGATTCCCGCGTCAAACCTCGTACAGACGTCTATACGTGGAGTTGATGGAGCGAATGCGCATGTTGGTTTTTGGCGAGTGTGTGACAGCGTCATTGGCTGTAGTAGATGGTCTTACTCTGCAAATGGATGTTGGAGAGTATTTTTCTATTGCTTCCATTGGCTGTTGGAGAGTGTGTTGTGCTGTCATTGGCTGTTGGAGAGTGTGTTGTGCTGTCATTGGTTGTTGGAGGGTGTTTACACTGCTTTTGGCTGTTAAAGAGTATGTTATGCTGCCATTGACTGTTGGAGAGTGTGTTGTGCTGTCATTGGCTGTTGGAGAGTGTGTTGTGCTGTCATTGGTTGTTGGAGGGTGTTTACACTGCTTTTGGCTGTTAAAGAGTATGTTATGCTGCCATTGACTGTTGGAGAGTGTGTTACATGGCCATTGGCTGTTAGACAGTGTTTATGCTGTTATTGGCTGGTGTTGTAAGTGTTATGCTTCTATTGACTAAACTTTACTTGTGGAGGGAGGCTGGGCGGGTCACTTCTCTCGGTCTCTCTGTCTGCCATTTTTGTCACCGCGACAGTTTGGAAAGTTGTGCTTGTGTTTTGAAGTGACACTTCACCAGAGGAGAAAATCTGGAGAGGTTGATCTTCCTCTTCAGTGATAAAATTGTTCCTCCCTCCCTCTGCAATATTTGCCTTGTATTAAAAATGGTTCAGTTCAGTTCCCTTGCACAATTTTTGTGTTTGACATCGATATGTGTAAAATCTGGCTCATGAAGTCATTTAATGTGAAGTTTGGAAAACGGCTTGATTGCGCAGTTAATGTAACGGCGCTTTGGCACACGGGAAATTTGTTTAAACAGTCAGAGCTGTTTCACTTGAATTTTAGCTGGAGTCGACTCCACTGCATACAGAAGATTGCAGCGTTCAGTGGCTGACTTACACTCATAATATAATGGACAGTTCACTGGGTGTTTATTTGCAAATATTGACACTGATTTTACTGGTTTTAGTGGTTGAAAGGAAAGCAACAGCGGAATCTCCGGATCTTTCTTGTCTCATGAATGGCATTAATTCCCCGCCAGCCTCCTCTTCTGAGTCTTTGTTTTTTTTGGTCTCCAATTATTCTTGTAATTGTCAGACACAGCGAGACACCCCGTTATTCATCCTGCATCGCTGCAGCATTTAACTGCGGTTCATTTGCTCAAGAAGCCATCTGACAGACCCAGAGAGCATTGTCTATCTGTTTGTTTGTTTATTTATTTATTTTTGAACACTTCCCACCACATATGTGTTTAACGTACGCTGAAGGGCAGCAGTTTCTCTGTCGGCATGATGTTGGCGCTTGCGGTCAGAGGGTCGGCCTTCTTCGCAGCTGTAGTCAAAGACTACACTTGGGGGGAGCGAAAACGGCGAGTTCCCCATCTCAACCCTGACCCCCTGCGGAGCGAAGTCTGATGACCTCACTGTTCGACAGTTTGGGCGGAGGAAATGCAGAACGATGTGTTCCTGAAGCCTATCGGCCCGGCAGGGATCTCTCCGCACTGTCATCCGAGATAAAAATACTGGCCTCCCCTGTGGAGCCCGACTCTAACGGAAGCAGCAACCCGGGGCTTCGAATCTGGAGCGAAGAGTGGAGCAGAAGCAGCTGTTTCAGGTTTCGGTCGAGTTAATTATCCAGCGGACTCTTGTTTGGTAGGTTGGGCCCCTGGCTGAGAGGGAGAGGGACAGTGTGAGAATCCGGATGTGTTCCCCTGTTGTTCCTGCTCGGTTAGATTAGGACTTCCTGTTCCTGTGCTTCCTGTTGGACACCAGGAGGACAGACCTGTGATGCTCTGGGGTTCTCGGGGCGTCTCTGAAATGACCGTCCCGGTCCTGAGGCCTCATACTGGGATAGCAGTCCAGCCTCATGCCCCCTGCTTGATGCCTTGCCAGGGTAGATTGGAGAAATTTGGCTCCCTAACTCTGCATTGCCCTGTGAGACCTGGATGGCTGGTGGTCGAAAAGCCTCAGAATCGTCTCCATGAAGTCAGTGCAGCAGCTGGGCCCTTGAGCTCAGCCCTTAACCTGATCGGTCTGTTCACAGCTGAGGACCATCATCGATAAAAAGATCAGTTGGATTGCTGTAATCGTAATAATCATCTCCCGCTATTGGGGTTGAGGCGTAGTCCTGTGAGCGCCTGAAATTCTTCGGTTTCAGATTAAAAGAGTGTGTTGTTTTCTAGTCTTATCTTCTGCTCTTTTGCCTTTGTATTCAGGGCATTACATTATAACTGCACAGTACAGTTTACCAAGTACAGAGGAAGCAGTTTGAGCGGATGACGTGACTTCCTGTCTTTCTCATTCACTGGATTCCAAGCGGACTCCATAACCCAAGAAATTTGGCTCTCTCTGATCTTCATTCTGACAGCTTCAGCTTAGCACAACTCATTCATGAATAGTGTCTTATTGTGTGGGAGAGCATGTTTTCGAAAGCTGTTGTGTACTGTGCGTATGCGTAACACCTATGACTGGTTGTCTGTACCGGAAAAGTTCCATGAAACCTTCGCTCCGCTGTGGTGTGTGTGTGTGTGTGCCCTGAGATGATGGCCCGTGTGTAACCTTGTCATTCCATGCTGGATTTGTGTGTGGAATTTGCAAGCAAGTCGGAGCACAGCTCGGGAATTCATGCACGAATCAAAGTACGGCTCTTGAATTCATTCAAGATTCGGAGCTCTGCTCCAGAGTTCCAATGTGAATCAGAGCACAGATCTAGAATTCACATGTGACCTCAGAGTGCAGATCCACAATTCACTAGTGAATCGGGAAACAGCTCTCGAATTCATTTGTGGCCTCTATGGTCAATTCTTGAATCCTATGTGAATAAAGCCCAGCTCTAGAATTCACGCATGAATTGGAGCACAGCTCTAGAATTCGTATGTTTTCTCTGTGACGAGCAGAGCTCTGGAATTTGGTCATGACTTCGGAGCAGAGCTGTGAAATTGAGTCTCTACCTGTGGATTTCAGGCATGATGTCAGGGCCGAGCAGAGCTGGGTATTGATGGTTTTCGCTCTGTTCTTTAGGTGTTGCGGCTCTGCTCCAGATGGGCTCATCAGTTTGGCAGCAAAGGTAGTGAGAGGTCATATAGCAGTGCTTCACTGGTGTGGCCAGGTGTTTTGGTTTATAATTTGCTGCCTCCGCCGGCTGTCTTGAACAAATTAAAATGTAAAGGAAATGCATTTCTACACTGTGGTCTGTTTACTGAACCTTTCACTGACTCTGAAGTGACCCCTTCACCTTTGGCCCTCATGACTACAGCACCTCGTTCAGCTTTCGTATAACGTTGGTTCGTTCATTTTTGAAAAGTCGGATCTGCGCAACTTTGACGAGCAAAATTCTTACAGCAGCGAGGCTTCAGGGGCGCTGTCAGTCGGTGCTGAGCACCTACCTGAAATGGTCTGAGGAGTACCAAATCGCGAACATGGCGAGTTTAACTTCTGAGCAGGCTTGTTTGAACGAAGAAGTTAGAGTGTACTCCTAAAAATATTTAATATTTCCGGGCAACAATCATGAATATCCAAAGTAAAGACATGCTCGATCTGGGAAAATGCGGTCCGACATGAAACGTGTATTGCGACGCAATTACACATACTAGCATAGCAGAACGAAGCGGTATTCTCCACGAACCCATTCCATTCATGAGTGCCCTGCAGCTATAAACCTAAAGGAACAGTACAAGATTACCACAATACTCCAGCATCTGTTTCGCTTTGGTATTTACATTGTAAACCCATGAAATTGCCAAAGATTGCTTGCGGTAACTGGATTCTAGTTTGCTTGTGTACACCAATGAGCTAAAGATTTATGACCACCAGACTCATTTTTGCTATTTATGCAACAGTGGTCCTTCAGTTTGGAGCAGACAGGGCAGGCTCTATTGTCCTCATGTAGCAGTCAGCCTTTGGCACAGAACACCCAGTGGATCAGGTGTCTGAATATTACTGGTGGATCTGTTTGATCACATACGAGGCCGACTCTTTCTCGCCGTAATGCTCTTTCAATATT
Organism: Gymnothorax reevesii; assembly: GCA_029721435.1. Taxonomy (NCBI): domain Eukaryota; kingdom Metazoa; phylum Chordata; class Actinopteri; order Anguilliformes; family Muraenidae; genus Gymnothorax; species Gymnothorax reevesii. Next base: position 96,993,976 of record CM056581.1, on the reverse strand, counting down.
TGTAAACAAGATGCGCCGCCTTCGTCATTTTTCTTTTAATGAGGCATCAATACAATTGTTAATTTTCCCGTAATTTTTTCCATGTTTACCAACAACTAGCAGTTTACCAATTACTCATTGTAATTCATACACACACTAACATCAATGATGTTTTTTCAATGCCACCCTCCAGAAGTACTAACCCTGTTTCAGTTGTTTGGTTGTGGAAAATTGGTTGCAATTTCTGAAACCTTTACAAATGACCTCTCAGGCATGAGTGTGCGCAGAAGATGGAACAGACTGTTGACACTGATTTTTGACTCCGTATCGGATCATTGTGTTTTGCTGTGAGTCTTTCTTCACTGTGTTTAAAGGGAGAATTTTGTGTGTGTGTGTGTGTGTGTGTCAATGTACAGTTGTTGTCAAAAGTTTGCATATCCTGGCTGAATTTGTAAAACAGGTGACATTTTTCAAAGAAAACATGAATGGTCAGGCAAAACATGTTTCTTTATTTCTTATTACATTCATATAACTGTAGGTCATGTGTAATGGCACAATCATCAAATAAAACATGGAAATAAGGGGAAAAAATGACATGAACCCTGTTAAAAAGTGTGCATACCCTCAGTACTTAATACTGTGTATTAACATAACATAGCATAACATGAATGGCGAGAACGGGCCTTTCAGCCCAACTACGCTCGCCAGTTTCTTAATACTATTGTGAATATATCCCTTCAGATACTCAATGACTCAATGGTATCCAGCTTTAAGTCAAGCCTGCTCTTGAAAACCCCCCAAGGTCTCTGCCTCAACAATATGGTCTGGCAAGCTATTCCACATTGAAATTATTACCCCCTTTAGCATCAATAACAGCGCACAGTCTTTAGTGATAGAAGTTTGTGAGGCCCCTAATTCTCTCAGGTGGTATAGCTGCCCATTCTTCCTTGCAAAATGCCTCCAGGTCCTGCAAATTCTTTGGTCATCTTGCATGAACTGCACGCTTGAGATCTCCCCAAAGGGTGTGATGATATTGGGGTCAGGAGATGGTGATGGCCACTCCAGAACCTTCACCTTTCTCTTCTGTAACCACTGGAGGGTCAACTTGGCCTTGTGCTTTGGGTCATTGTCATGCTGGTAAGTCCAAGTGCCTCCCATGTGCAGCTTACGTGCTGAGGAATGCAAATTGTCTGCCAGTATTTTCTGATAACGTGATGCTTTCATCTTGCCATCAATTTTCACGAGATTCCCTGTGTCTTTAGAGCTCTCACACCCCCAAAACATCACAGAGCCCCACCATGCTTTACACGAGGAATGGTGTTGACTGCTCTCCAAACATAGCGCTTATGGTTGTGGCCATAAAGTTCTATTTTGGTCTCATCACTCCAAATGACTCTCCAAATGTGAGGTGTGTCAAGGTGTTGTCTGGCATATTTTAGGCAGGCTTTTTGGGGGATTGGCGCAATAATAGTGTCTTTCTAGCAACTCAATCATGCAGCTCATTGTTTGTTTAAGTACCTCCTTATTGTGCTCCTTGAAATGACCTCACCATTTTTTTCCAGAGCATCCTGTGTTTCTCTTGAGGTAACTTGTGGATTTTTTATTGTGTCTTGAATAATTCTCCTGGCAGTTTGGGCTGAAATCTTGGCCTCCCAGACCTTGGCTTGGTATCAACATATCCCCTAATTTTCCACCTCTTAATCACGGACTGAACAGTTCTGACTGGTATTTTCAAGTCTTTGGATTTTTCTTTCTTTCCAATCTGTAAAGTTCAGTTATTTTGTTAAGGTCCGTCGACAGTTCTTTCCCCCTCCACATAGCTCACTGTCTCGCCACATCAGTGCATCCACTCGGGAGCTAACAATCTCAATGACTCTACACAGACACTAGTCACAATTTAAAAAGATGCCACATTAATGGTGCCATCACAGATGTGCATGTTACCCATGCTGTGGGCACTAACACATCCCCACACCATCACAGATGCTGGCTTTTTAACTTTGTACTGATAGCAATCCAGATGGTCTATGATTTTAAAATGTGGACTCGTCAGAACACAGCACACTTTTCCACTTAGCGTCAGTCCGTTTCAGATGAGCTCGAGCCCAGAGAAATCGGTTGTGTTTCTGGGTGTAATTGATATGGCTTTCGCTTTGCACGGTAGAGTTTTAACTTGCGCTTGTAGATGTAGGGACGAAATGTGTAAACTGACAATGGTTTTAAGAAGCGTTCCTGAGCCCAAATGGTAATGTCCTTTACAGAATGATGTCAGTTTTTAATGTGGTGCCGCCTGAGGGACTGAAGGTCACGGGCATTCAATGTTGGTTATCAGCCTTGCCGCTTACGTGTAGAGATTTCTCTGGATTCTCTGAATCTTTTGATGATATTATGGACTGTATGTGATGAAATCCCTAAATTCCTTGCAATTGCATTGTGAGAAACATTGTTCTTAAACTGTTGGACTATTTGCTCATGCAGTTGTTCACAATGTGGTGAACCTCGTCCCATCCTTGCTTGTGAATGGCTGAGCCTTTCAGGGATGCTCCATCTGAACCTAATCGTGACACTCAACTGTTTCTAATTAACCTGTTAACCTGTGGAATGTTCTAAACGTGTTTTTTGAGCATTCCTCAACTTTACTAGTCTTTTGTTGCCCCTGTCCCAGCCTTTTCGGTATGTGTTGCAGTCATCAAATTCAAAATGAGCGAATATTCCCAAAAAAACCAATAAAATTTATCAGGTTGCGCATGAAATATCTTGTCTTTTTTGTGGACTCAGTGAATATAGGTCGAAAAGGATTTGCAAATCATTGTATTCTGTTTTTATTCACATTTTACGCAACATCCCAACTTCACTGGATTGGGGTTTGTATGTACATTTCAGTCAGAAGTTTGGACACACCCACATTTTTATGTGAGTGTGTGTGTGCTGTATATGTGTGTGAGTGAGTGTGTGCTGTATATGTGTGTGAGTGAGTGTGTGTGTGCTGTATATGTGTGTGAGTGTGTGTGTGTGTGCTGTATATGTGTGTGAGTGTGTGTTTGCAGTATATGTGTGTGAGTGTGTGTGTGTGCTGTCTGTGTGTGTCTGTGTGCTGTATATGTGTGCGAGTGTGTGTGTGCTGTATGTGTGTCTGAGTGTCTGTGTGCTGTATATGTGTGTGAGTGAGTGTGTGTGTGCTGTATATGTGTGTGAGTGTGTGTGTGTGCTGTATATGTGTGTGAGTGTGTGTGTGCTGTATGTGTGTCTGAGTGTCTGTGTGCTGTATATGTGTGTGAGTGAGTGTGTGTGTGATGTATATGTGTGTGATTGTGTGTGCTTTATGTGTGTGTGAGTGTGTGTGTGCAGGATATGTGTGTGAGTGTGTGTGTGTGTTGTATATGTGTGAGTGTGTGTGTGCTGTATATGTGTCTGAGTGTGTGTGTGTGTGTGTGTGAGTGTGTGCTGTATGTGTGTGTGTGAGCTGTATATGTGTGTGAGTGTGTGTGTGCTGTATGTGTGTGTGAGTGTGTGTGCGCTGTATATGTGTGTGAGTGTGTGTGTGTTGTATATGTGTGAGCTGTATATGTGTGTGAGTGTGTGTGTGTGTGCTGTATATGTGTGTGTGTGTGTGCGTGTGTGTGTGCTGTATATGTGTGTGAGTGAGTTTGTGCTGTATATGTGTGTGAGTGTGTGTGTGTGTGCTGTATATGTGTGTGTGTGCGTGTGTGTGTGCTGTATATGTGTGTGAGCTGTATATATGTGTGTGTGTGTGTGTGTGAGTGAGTGTGTGCTGTATATGTGTGTGTGTGTCTGTGTGCAGTATATGTGTGAGTGTGTGTGTGTGCAGTATATGTGTGAGTGTGTGCTGTATATGTCTTGAGTGTGTGTGTGCAGTATATGTGTGTGAGTGTGTGTGTGTGCTGTATATGTGTGAGTGTGTGCTGTATATGTGTGTGAGTGTGTTTGTGTGTGTGTGAGTATGTGTGTGCTGTATATGTGTGTGCTGTATATGTGTGTGAGTGAGTGTGTGCAGTACATGTGTGTGAGTGTGTGTGTGCTGTATATGTGTGTGTGTGTGTGCTGTATATGTGTGTGAGTGAGTGTGTGTGCTGTATATGTGTGTGAGTGTGTGTGTGTGCTGTATGTGTGTGTGTGTGTGTGTGTGTTGTATGTGTGTGTGTGTGTGTGTGTGTGTTGTATGTGTGTGTGTGTGTGTGTGTGTGCTGTATCTGCTGTGGCAGGAGGTTCTCGCCGGGGGCTGAGCACGGAGCGACAGAACCTGGGGCCTGAGACGTGACCGCTTTCTGTCTCATGCTGTTTGCATTGCTTTAGGTGCACTCAAGCACACCGAGCAGCAGGATTACCGCTGTGTTTCTTCAGAAGTCTGTGTGTGTGTCTGCGCCCACCTCAGTGTGTCTATGTACGAGTGTGTGTTTGTTAGAGTGTTTGTGTGAGATGCTGTCTGTGGGCATATGCGTGTTTGTTTGTTTGTTTGTTCGTGTGCGTGCGTGTGTCAGCGTGCACGTGTGTGCATATATATGTATGTGTGGGGGTGCATGCTTCTCTGTGTGAGTGTATGCATGTGTATTTGTTGTGTGTTGGTGTGTGTGTGTGTGTGTGTGTGTGTGTGTGTGTGTGTGTGCAGGCATTTGTCTGTGACCTGAGCCTGTGAGATTGTGACACACAGAAATAAGCTGCTCTCCTGATTGCAGGATAAGGCTGCTTGTGTTGTGCCTCTGGTTCGACAGTGAAAGTGCCTCAGCAGAGCCATTAGGGCAGGATTCCCTGCCCGTTACGCCCCTCTAACTGCTCTGCGCTCGGGGAGGACATCCTGTCTGGAGAGGCTGAGAATCTGGTGAAACTGGAGAGAAATGTGCGCCTGTAGAGATCATGACTTCCTGTCAGATCTCTGATTTTTATCGGTTTTGCTGCGATGGGGTTTGTAGTTGGGATTAGGATCTTAAAGCCCTTCCTCTTCCTGTGGCGATTAGGGGCTGATTCCAGTTGGACATATTTTCACTTCCTCCCTTCCTTTCCTCAACCACCTGGGGAGGTAAGGAAAAGAGGCATTTTCACGAAGAGAGTAAAGACGAGGGAATGGAAAGCACCCTGAACTGGGGAAATCAGGCTTATTTGCTCATTCAAAAGGTTCACAATATTGTTGGGGAAACTACCAAACAATGTTTCCTTCCCTTAAAATTCTCGACGGTATGATTGATGGATTAATGGGTCTTTTGATGATGGCAGACAATGGTCCGTTTCTCCATCAGGTGAAAAAGAAGTGAATGAGGGATGAGTAAAGTGGATCAGTTTTACAGGATGTATTATTGCTCCTTTTAAAGGCCATAAAATCATCTTCAAGGAATGAAGGAGGAGTGAAACAGACCTGACTGTATGTGTTGTGAGGGAGCAGAGATCTCATGCTTTCTGTCTCCAAATGTGTCACAATCACAGACGTCTCAGTACGGTGAAAACGAGTCTGGGAGATGTGGGGGGGGGCAGGTTGTTGGAGATGATGTCATTTTGCACAAAAATATCCAGACACCGATTGGGGGGGGTGCATGGGCTTTCACTAACTGCTATGTAATGCTAACTCCTGTAATCTGTGGCCTGTGGCTAATATCACTGATTCCCGGGACATTTTGGACGGCTTAAGCTGATAATTTGAAACCTTTTTCCTGCCCCTGTGCGAGGGCTTCAGAGTCGCTTACCTCGACAACTGATGAATTCAAAATGGCCGACGAAACTCTGTCGGTGTGCATTACGGAAGACTCTCGGGCCTTCCGGGAGAGTCTGGATTGGATGTCTGCAGCTATTCCACAAATAAATGAGTAAAACAGACCCGGGAAGAGCCGGAGGACATTTGCGAGAACTGAGCGGAGAATGTTCAATGTGAGAAACGGGCTTGCGATGCTGAATCACTAAATTACCACTGAGAATCGGAGAGAAAATGGTTTGTTATTTCAGGATTTTGCGTCCGTTACCCGGAGTATCCAAAGAGTGGCATTTCCCATTAAAATCCTTATTATATCCAGGCTGTAAGGCTGTAATTGGGCCTCGGAGACAGGCTCTAATTATTCATATTTGGCTGCTTCCACTGGTAAGGCCTGAGGAACCAGGCCGTTCATACTGCTCTCGGGGAAAAAAAACGTTCTACACTTTTACTATTAGCTATGTGACGTAACCATTTCAGCTGGCACTTTAGTTACCCTCCCAAAGGAATTTACCGCCATTTTCTTCAGGTTTGTGATCTGTCTTTTTATTGCTTATTTATTTTTTAATGAATTTATTTTTTATTTATTCTGCTCAGTATTAGTTATGTAATGCTTTCTGCAGAAGTGGAAATAAGATATAGTACATTTTCTTTAGAACCAATTAATTCTGGCGCGTAGGAATGTTCCGGAGTTCTTGCCTGCTTTTTGGCTCCGGTTCTCCCTCTCTTTCCGTTTGGCGAAACGGTGTCTGAATGCTAATGAAATATTAGCGTAAGTGCTGGGGCCCGGCGTCCGGCGGCCAGCCCATCTGTCGTATGACGAGAGCCCAGCGTTTCTCTCTCTGAGATGCCAGCTCTGCCCCCCCCTCCCCCCTCCGCAAGGCGGGAGATCTGGGAGGATGTGCGAGAGAGGAAACTGTACGGATGACTTCATGCGTGTCTGGGAAATGGCATTTTTCGCCCGGGAAATGCACAGATTTCTTTTCTAGAATGATCTTCCCATATCTTCACTCGCCCTCTGTCCGCTGTCAGCCTGCCGATGGCAGCCGTGACTGATTTTAACGGCTTCCTCTGTGCCCTTAAAACGGATGGGGGAATGGATAGGCTGGAGTTCGTTGAAAAAAAATAAACAAATAAAATAGTTTCTAAAACACCCTGAAATTATAATTTGGTCTCACCTGGCTGAAAATGGATCAGTCATTTGCTCCACCTGTGGCATCTGAGCCTAAGGATGTCTAATCCCTTCCCCCAGGGCTCTGCTCAGCCCAACTCTAGTGCGCCTGACACTATTGATCATGGTCTTGATTTAACCTTCTGATTAGTTAACCCATTAAGCTCTAATTTTTCACTTCAGTTTTCTCTCCGGTCGGTTCAAAGCGAGATGAAGCATTTTTTTCATATTGTTGGACAGTGTCACAAACATCTACTGTATCTGCTGATTTCAATGCTTCACTGACGCTACATCACTTTTATACTGACAGAAATATTCATACCCAGGACGCCATGTTTTTACAGCCACAGCATTACATCAAATGGAAAAATATCCAGATCCTGTTCATCATTTCATACTCATTTCCCTATAATTCATCTGGACATACTTGGGTTTGTTGGAAACCTTGGAATGTCCTCTGGAATTTAAGGTCGGCCTGAAATTCCTCCGGTTTGAATACAGCAGCTGTATTTGATGGACTCATGTAAGGGTCCGTTGGTTTTTTGGGGTTGATTAGTTTTATCAGATGTTGTATGTCTGTGGGCCTCTGAGGCCTTTGGTGGATAAGAATGGACACCCCTGACCTGAGCGATCGCGAGTTATGGTAATTGATCCTGCCGTGTTGTTGACGGATAATACAAAGTCTATGTGTACGCGGGAAAAGCTCCAGTGTAAGACCGCATCAGGCTCTGGAGGGATTTGGCAGTGTGTGGCTCTGTTTCTGCCCATTGGCGTCTCCAGTGAAGGTTTGCCAGGGGATCGGGCCACAGCTTGCGCTTATGAAAAGAAAATGGTGCCATGTTACCCATCACTAGAGCTCTCCTCTCCCTGTAATCTTCAGCGTCTCAGCACCCACACATACCAGCTTGGATCCGAGTAGCCAGACCCCTGCTAACTGATAACAGGTCTTTGAAGCAGTATGTTAGACGCAGTATGCTTTGTGTAGAGTGTGTATAGTGCAGTATTCCTCACACAGTATTCCTATGTTTGGAAAAGTACACTTAATTTGGTTTGCTTGGTGTTGAATGCTTCATGAAGCACAGTGCTGCCCAAATCCTGCCCCTGAATCCAGATCTAACCCTGGTTTTCTCTTCTTTTATTATTATATTATTTTATTATATTATTATTTCATTTAATTAGTGTACAATTATTGTCACTGATTAGCCAGACTGTCATCACACCTGACTTTCAGGTGAAGGGAAGGTGGAAAACTGGCAGATAAAGTGATCTGGGGACCCCTGGTTGGATGTTCAAAGCTGTGTGTCTGTCGGAGTAAGGCGTTGTAGTATCAGGGTATGGTTGGTGAAGAACGCATGGCGTAGTGTGAATGTATTAGTATGTTTGGGTAAGTGGTCTGCCTTAGGTCTGAAAGAGCCCTGTGCATTACTGAAGTGAGGAGCATTACTGCAGAGAGGATCATTACCACAGAGAAGAGTATTACTGAAGAGAAGAGCATTACAGCGGAGAGGAGCATTACTGCAGAGAACAGTATTACTGAAGAGAAGAGCATTACAGTGGAAAGGAGCATTACTGCAGAGAGGAGCATTACCACAGAGAAGAGCATTACAGCAGAGAGGAACATTACTGCAGAGAGGAGCATTACCACGGAGAAGAGTATTACTGAAGAGAAGAGCATTACAGCAGAGAGGAGCATTACTGCAGAGAACAGTATTACTGAAGAGAAGAGCATTACAGCGGAGAGCAGCATTACTGAAGAGAAGAGCATTACAGTGGAGAGGAGCATTACTGCAGAGAAGAGTATTACTGAAGAGAAGAGCATTACTGCAGAGAGGAGCATTACCACAGAGAAGAGTATTACTGAAGAGAAAAGCATTACAGCGGAGAGGAGCATTACTGAAGGAAGAGCATTACAGCGGAGAGGAGCATTACTGCAGAGAACAGTATTACTGAAGAGAAGAGCATTACAGTGGAGAGGAGCATTACTGCAGAGAGGAGCATTACCACAGAGAAGAGCATTACAGCAGAGAGGAACACTACTGCAGAGAGGAGCATTACCACGGAGAAGAGTATTACTGAAGTGAAGAGCATTGCAGCAGAGAGGAGCATTACTGCAGAGAACAGTATTACTGAAGAGAAGAGCATTACAGCGGAGAGCAGCATTACTGCAGAGAAGAGCATTACAGCGGAGAGGAGCATTACTGCAGAGAAGAGTATTACTGAAGAGAAGAGCATTACAGCGGAGAGGAGCATTACCACAGAGAAGAGTATTACTGAAGAGAAGAGCATTACTGCAGAGAGGAGCATTACCACAGAGAAGAGTATTACTGAAGAGAAAAGCATTACAGCGGAGAGGAGCATTACTGAAGGAAGAGCATTACAGCGGAGAGGAGCATTACTGCAGAGAACAGTATTACTGAAGAGAAGAGCATTACAGCGGAGAGCAGCATTACTGAAGAAAAGAGCATTACAGCGGAGAGGAGCATTACTTCAGAGAGGATCATTACCACAGAGAAGAGTATTACTGAAGAGAAGAGCATTACAGCGAAAAGGAGCATTACTGCAGAGAACAGTATTACTGAAGAGAAGAGCATTACAGCGGAGAGGAACATTACTGCAGAGAGGAGCTTTACTACAGAGAAGAGTATTACTGAAGAGAAGAGCATTACAGCGAAGAGAAACATTACTGAAGAGAAGAGCATTACAGCGGAGAGGAGCATTACTGCAGAGAGGAGCATTACCACAGAGAAGAGTATTACTGAAGAGAAGAGCATTACAGCGAAAAGGAGCATTACTGCAGAGAACAGTATTACTGAAGAGAAGAGCATTACAGCGGAGAGGAACATTACTGCAGAGAGGAGCTTTACTACAGAGAAGAGTATTACTGAAGAGAAGAGCATTACAGCGAAGAGAAACATTACTGAAGAGAAGAGCATTACAGCGGAGAGGAGCATTACTGCAGAGAGGAGCATTACCACAGAGAAGGGTATTGCTGAAGAGAAGAGCATTACTGCAGAGAGGAGCATTACCACAGAGAAGAGTATTACTGAAAAGAAGAGCATTACAGCGGAGAGGAGCATTACTGCAGAGAACAGTATTACTGAAGAGAAGAGCATTACAGCGGAGAGCAGCATTACTGAAGAGAAGAGCATTACAGCGGAGAGGAGCATTACTTCAGAGAGGATCATTACCACAGAGAAGAGTATTACTGAAGAGAAGAGCATTACAGCGAAAAGGAGCATTACTGCAGAGAACAGTATTACTGAAGAGAAGAGCATTACAGCGGAGAGGAACATTACTGCAGAGAGGAGCTTTACTACAGAGAAGAGTATTACTGAAGAGAAGAGCATTACAGCGAAGAGAAACATAACTGAAGAGAAGAGCATTACAGCGGAGAGGAGCATTACTGCAGAGAGGAGCATTACCACAGAAAAGAGCATTACAGTGGCGAGGAGCATTACTGCAGAGAGGAGCATTACCACAGAGAAGAGTATTACTGAAGAGATAAGCATTACAGCGGAGAGGAGCATTACTGAAGGAAGAGCATTACAGCGGAGAGGAGCATTACTTCAGAGAGGAGCATTACCACAGAGAAGAGTATTACTGAAAAGAAGAGCATTACAGCGGAGAGGAGCATTACTGCAGAGAACAGTATTACTGAAGAGAAGAGCATTACAGCGGAGAGCAGCATTACTGAAGAGAAGAGCATTACAGCGGAGAGGAGCATTACTGCAGAGAGGAGCATTACCACAGAGAAGAGTATTACTGAAGAGAAGAGCATTACTGCAGAGAGGAGCATTACCACAGAGAAGAGTATTACTGAAGAGAAAAGCATTACAGCAGAGAGGAGCATTACTGAAGGAAGAGCATTACAGCGGAGAGGAGCATTACTTCAGAGAGGATCATTACCACAGAGAAGAGTATTACTGAAGAGAAGAGCATTAGAGCGGAGAGGAGCATTACTGCAGAGAACAGTATTACTGAAGAGAAGAGCACTACAGCGGAGAGAAACATTACTGCAGAGAGGAGCATTACTACAGAGAAGAGTATTACTGAAGAGAAGAGCATTACAGCGAAGAGGAGCATTACTGAAGAGAAGAGCATTACAGCGGAGAGGAGCATTACTGCAGAGAAGAGTATTACTGAAGAGAAGAGCATTTCAGCGGAGAGGAGCATTACTGCAGAGAGGAGCATTACCACAGAGAAGGGTATTACTAAAGAGAAGAGCATTACTGCAGAGAGGAGCATTACTGCAGAGACGAGCATTACCACAGAGAAAAGTATTACTGAAGAGAAAAGCATTACTGAAGAGAAAAGCATTACAGCGGAGAGGAGCATTACTGAAGGAAGAGCATTACAGCGGAGAGGAGGATTACTTCAGAGAGGATCATTACCACAGAGAAGAGTATTAATGAAGAGAAGAGCATTACAGCGGAGAGGGGCATTACTTCAGAAAGGATCATTACCACAGAGAAGAGTATTACTGAAGAGAAGAGCATTACAGCGGAGAGGGGCATTACTTCAGAGAGGATCATTACCACAGAGAAGTGTATTACTGAAGAGAAGAGCATTACAGCGGAGAGGAGCATTACTGCAGAGAGGAGCATTACCACAGAGAAGAGTATTAATGAAGAGAAGAGCATTACAGCGGAGAGGGGCATTACTTCAGAAAGGATCATTACCACAGAGAAGAGTATTACTGAAGAGAAGAGCATTACAGCGGAGAGGGGCATTACTTCAGAGAGGATCATTACCACAGAGAAGTGTATTACTGAAGAGAAGAGCATTACAGCGGAGAGGAGCATTACTGCAGAGAGGAGCATTACCACAGAGAAGAGTATTAATGAAGAGAAGAGCATTACAGCGGAGAGGGGCATTACTTCAGAAAGGATCATTACCACAGAGAAGAGTATTACTGAAGAGAAGAGCATTACAGCGGAGAGGGGCATTACTTCAGAGAGGATCATTACCACAGAGAAGTGTATTACTGAAGAGAAGAGCATTACAGCGGAGAGGAGCATTACTGCAGAGAGGAGCATTACCACAGAGAAGAGTATTAATGAAGAGAAGAGCATTACAGCGGAGAGGGGCATTACTTCAGAAAGGATCATTACCACAGAGAAGAGTATTACTGAAGAGAAGAGCATTACAGCGGAGAGGGGCATTACTTCAGAAAGGATCATTACCACAGAGAAGAGTATTACTGAAGAGAAGAGCATTACAGCAAAGAGGAGCATTACTGAAGAGAAGAGCATTACAGCGGAGAGGAGCATTACTGCAGAGAAGAGTATTACTGAAGAGAAGAGCATTTCAGCGGAGAGGAGCATTACTGCAGAGAGGAGCATTACCACAGAGAAGGGTATTACTAAAGAGAAGAGCATTACTGCAGAGAGGAGCATTACCACAGAGAAGAGCATTACAGCGGCGAGGAGCATTACTGCAGAGACGAGCATTACCACAGAGAAAAGTATTTCTGAAGAGAAAAGCATTACTGAAGAGAAAAGCATTACAGCGGAGAGGAGCATTACTGAAGGAAGAGCATTACAGCGGAGAGGAGCATTACTTCAGAGAGGATCATTACCACAGAGAAGAGTATTAATGAAGAGATGAGCATTACAGCGGAGAGGGGCATTACTTCAGAAAGGATCATTACCACAGAGAAGAGTATTACTGATGAGAAGAGCATTACAGCGGAGAGGGGCATTACTTCAGAGAGGATCATTACCACAGAGAAGAGTATGACTGAAGAGAAGAGCATTACAGCGGAGAGGAGCATTACTGCAGAGAGGAGCATTACCACAGAGAAGAGCATTACAGCGGAGAGGAACATTACTGCAGAGAGGAGCATTACCATGGAGAAGAGTATTACTGAAGAGAAGATCATTACAGCGGAGAGTTGCATTACTGCAGAGAACAGTATTAGTGAAGAGAAGAGCATTACAGCGGAGAGCAGCATTACTGCAGAGAAGAGTATTACTGAAGAGAAGAGCATTACAGCGGGGAGGAGCATTACTGCAGAGAATAGTATTACTGAAGAGAAGAGCATTACAGCGGAAAGGAACATTACTGCAGAGAGGAGCATTACCTCAAAGAAGAGTATTACTGAAGAAAAGAGCATTACAGCGGAGAGGAGCATTACTGCAGAGAACAGTATTACTGAAGAGAATCCATTACAGCGGAGAGGAACATTACTGCAGAGAGGAGCATTACCACAGAGAAAAGTATTACTGAAGAGAAGTGCATTACAGCCAAGAGGAGCATTACTGAAGAGAAGAGCATTACAACGGAGAGGAGCATTACTGCAGAGAAGATTATTTCTGAAGAGAAGAGCATTACAGCGGAGAGGAACATTACTGCAGAGAGGAGCATTACCACAGAGAAGAGTATTACTGAAGAGAAGAGCATTACTGCAGAGAGGAGCTTTACCACGGAGAAGAGCATTACTGCAGACAGGAGCACTACCACGGAGAAGAGCATTACTGAACAGAAGAGCATTACAGCGGAGAGGAGCATTACTGAAGAGAAGAGCATTACAGCGGAGAGGAGCATTACTGCAGAGAACAGTATTACTGAAGAAAAGAGCATTACAGTGGAGAGGAGCATTACTGCAGAGAACAGTATTTCTGAAGAGAAGACCATTACAGCGGAGAGGAACATTACTGCAGAGAGGAGCATTACCACGGAGAAGAGTATTACTGAAGAGAACAGCATTACAGCAGAGAGGAGCATTACTGAGGAGAAGAGCATTACAGTGGAGAGGAGCATTACTGCAGAGAACAGTATTACTGAAGAAAAGAGCATTACAGCAGAGAGGAGCATTACTGCAGAGAACAGTATTACTGAAGAGAAGACCATTACAGCGGAGAGGAACATTACTGAAGAGAAGAGCATTACAACGGAGAGGAGCATTACTGCAGAGAAGATTATTTCTGAAGAGAAGAGCATTACAGCGGAGAGGAACATTACTGCAGAGAGGAGCATTACCACAGAGAAGAGTATTACTGAAGAGAAGAGCATTACTGCAGAGAGGAGCTTTACCACGGAGAAGAGCATTACTGCAGACAGGAGCACTACCACGGAGAAGAGCATTACTGAACAGAAGAGCATTACAGCGGAGAGGAGCATTATCACAGAAGAGCATTACCGCAGAGAGGAGCATTACTGCAGAGAGAAGCATTACCACTGATAGGAGCATTACTGCAGAGAGGATCATTACCAGGGAGAAGAGCATTACTGCAGAGAAGAGCATTACAATGGAGAGGAGCATTACTGCGCAGAAGAGCATTACTGCAGTAGAGAGCATTACTGCAGAGAGGAGCATTACTGTACAGAAAAGCATTACCGCAGAGAGGAGCATTACCACGGAGAGAGGCATTACCGCGTAGAGGAGCATTACCGCGGAGAGGAGCATTACCGCGGAGAGGAGCATTACCGCAGAGAGGAGCATTACCACGGAGAGGAGCATTACTGCAGAGAGGAGCATTACCGCGGAGAGGAGCATTACCGCGGAGAGGAGCATTACCGCAGAGAGGTGCATTACTGCAGAGAGGAGCATTACTGCAGAGATGAGCATGACTGTAGAGATTAGCATTACCACAGAGAGGGGCATTACTGCAGAGAGGAGCATTACTGCAGAGAAGAGCATAACAATGGAGAGGAGCATTACTGCAGTAGAGAGCATTACCGCAGAGAGGGGCATTACGGCAGAGAGGGGCATTAACGCAGAGAGGAGCATTACCACAGAGAGGAGCATTACCGCAGAGAGGAGCATTACCACAGAGAGGAGCATTACCACAGAGAGGAGCATTACTGCGGAGAGGAGCATTACCGCAGAGAGGAGCATTACCACAGAGAGGAGCATTACTGCAGAGAGGGGCATTACCGCAGAGAGGAGCATTACCGCAGAGAGGGGCATTACCACAGAGAGGAGCATTACCGCAGAGAGGGGCATTACCACAGAGAGGAGCATTACCACAGAGAGGAGCATTACCGCAGAGAGGGGCATTACCACAGAGAGGAGCATTACCACGGTGAGGAGCATTACCGCGGAGAGGAGCATTACTACAGAGACGAGCATTACTGCAGAGAGGTGCATTACTAAGGAGAGGAGCATTACCAAGGAGAGGAGCATTACTGCAGAGATGAGCATTACTGCAGAGATGAGCATTACCACAGAGAGGGGCATTACTGCAGAGAGGGGTATTACCACGGAGAGGAGCATTACTGCAGAGAGGGGCATTACTGCAGAGAGGGGCATTACTACGGAGAGGAGCATTACCGCAGAGAGGGGCATTACTGCAGAGAGGGGCATTACCAAAGAGAGGAGCATTACCGCAGAGAGGGGCATTTAATGCAGAGAAGGGCATTACTGCAGAGAGGAGCATTGCCGTGGCGGGTCTCTGGTTCTCTCCCGCCCTCCTCCGCAGAGATGAGCTGCGGGATTCGGCATGGGAGGGTCACCTTTAAACACACTTACATATTCAGCCAAGTCCTTAATCACTACAGCAACCATGTTCAGCTGCTCCTGAGGGGGAGAAGAGGGCAGCTCGGGAATAATAAACGTCAGCGTAATTCCTTAAGAAGTGTTCTTGTGGGGGGGCTGCCAGGTGTGTCTTCTCTTATTTCCAGAGAAAATCTCAGGTCTTTATTCTTATCTTTTTAATATTCTAGCTTTTCAGTTTGTATTGCTTAATTATTCTGGGCTTTATTCTTATATTGTGTTAATATTCAAACATTTTTTTTTAATATTGTGTTAATATTCTATTTTTTTATTGTTATATTGTGTGAATATTTTTGATCTTTATTCTGATATTCTGTGAATATGCTAGGTCTTTATTTTTACATTCTGTGATTGGTCTTGGTTTTTGTTCTGATTGTGAGAATATTTTGTCTTCACTCGTATTGTGTGAATATTCTATTTCTGTTTTTGTATAGCGTGAATTTTCTTGGTCATTACGCTTATTGTGTGTGAATATTTTAGGTCTTTATTTTTTATTTATAAATACTGGGAATATTTTTTTTTTTCCTATTGTTTCAATACTTTTGGTCATTATTCTTATAATCTGAATATTCTTGGTCTTTATTCTTATACCGTGTGAACATTGTACACCTTATTTATTGCACTGTGAGAATTTTTGGTATTTATTCTTGTATGCTGTGAATATTCTAAGTCTTCTTTCTTGTATCATCTCAATATTATAGGTCGTTATTCCTGTATTGTCTGAATATTCTAGATCTTTGTTCGTGTATCATGAGAATATTATAGATCTTTGTTCTCATATTGTGTCAATATTCACGATTCATGCTTTTATCCTCTGGTTATTCTCTGTCTTTAATTTTCAATCATCTGATTATTCTCTGATTTTATTCTTATTGCATCTGAATATTCAACTGTCCTAAATAACTGTTTTCTCGCACCAAGACTGTCTCAACTATGTTAATTTAAACTAAGAATAACAGACTGTTTTTGATCTTTAGTTCAGTGATGGAGCTCTGAGTTCTCTGCACAGTCCTTTGAAGGCCACAGAAGGCCCACTTATGCAGTTCTGCGTTTTCATCAGGTTTCTCTGAGAAAAAAGAAATGAATTATATCGACTTGTTTGGCATAGAACAGTGTTCTTATCTGAACAAGGGAAACTCTTCTGTCAGTCTGAACGGTACAAAGTCTGCTGACTCAATGTGAAGTTTTGGGTATCTTTACGATATCGTGTATGAGACTGTGTTTGAAGTCTCTGTGCAGAACTGGATTACTTCCTCGGCAGTCTCTTTCGAGGCTGAAATATCTCCTCTTATCTTTGATTTAGAGAGCCGTAGTGCTGTAATGAGCTGATATTATATTAACTGCCAGAACTTTCAAACTTGGGTTATAAATGTGCCGGTACAGCTGCTGAGAATTCCTCTGAGTGGGATATGTCATCATTTAGGCATCCAATCTTATGGTGAAATGTCCATCAGCTCATTTCAGGTTAATAGTGTAGTTTTAGTTCTCCTTTTTTTCTCTCAAAATGTGCATTCCGCTGCTTTCCTGTGGATGATTTTAATCTTTAGTGGCTTTAGCGGTGTCTGAAATGGCTGAATTAAATTTGTGCTTTTTGGAAATAAATTGCCGCTCTCCTTATCTGGCGCCGCTTGGCAAATGGAGAATTCCATTCCTTTTTTTTAATCTTGATTTTCTGCTTTATTCTGTGAGGCACTTTGCAACTGCGGTTTGGAAACAATGCTTTAGAAATAAAGTTCTGTCCATTTATCTAATTCAAGTACTGTTTTGTCTGGCTAGATCTTGTTCTTACCCAACAGTGACAGAGGAAAACATTCAAATAAGTGTCTGAGCATTACATTCCCATCCAATAATCCGAGCAGAGTACAGCCATGAACATTTACACTGAAGTAAAGCAACTATGAGGGCTAAGCAACTATAAGGCTTGGGCTTGCATACACAAGCAAAGGAAACGTGCAGCCTCCATACAAGTTTAACTACGCTTGGGATTCAGCTTAAACGGTATCAGAAATAGGAACTGACAGTTCCTGCACAGACACTTTGAATGAAATTGTCCTTCAGTCACAAATTTTTGCAAATTAGTGTTCTGCTGGCCCTTGTTCAGAAAGCAGTCTGATGTAGAATGGCGAGTACACACAAGCAGACGTCAATTAACTTTTATCAGAATATTTTTATTGACAAACGAGAACAAAGCAATGTGAGTACTTTTTTTTTTTTAAGATTTTTTTGGGGGAATTTCTCCTTTATTTGACAGTTTTACAGTGTAGAGAGACAGGAGGGTTGGGGAGAAGAATGGGGGAAGACATGCAGCAAATGACCTGAGCTGGAATCGAACTCAGATCGCCGCAGGAAGGACACAGCCTTTACGGTACGCGCGCTTAGACCGATGAGCCACCAGGGCACTCCATAATGCAAGTAGACCGATGAGGAGAGGAAAGTTGGGAGGTCGAGCGAAGCTTTGGGATGGAGACGGAGCTCTCGACTGGACTGCGCGGAGCAGGTCTGTTTGAGACCTGAAAAACTGAAGGAGGGAGGTTTAACTGCTAAACTGGGGGACTTCAAACTGAGTCAAACTTCTCAAAGATGGTGGATACAGTGGAGATCAGTGTGTAGGTGTACTGAACTGGGATAAAGTATTTTCCATTTTATATTGTAGATGTATGAAGTGTGGTCTGTCTTCTATGGTCTTTAACTGAAGCCTATACCCATGGTTGCGGGTCACTGCATCACTTCTGGAGGGTGAGCGATGTACCGAGAGGCGGGACAGAAGAGGGTTTGAGGGAAGAGCACCATCATCCATCATGATGAGTCCTCTGTCGTCCTGACAGGAACATACAAACTAAACCGCTCTCACAGAGCACAGGCCTCTGCCAAGGCAGCTGAATTCTTCATGTTGAAATTGCCCCATCCCTCAATGGTGAAGATTCTTTAAAAAAAATTCCTGGATCCGGACGGTGACGTGGATCACCATCAAAATCTAATGGATTGCTCCTTGGGCTGCGTATCTCGGGGGGGGAAAAAAATCAGCAAAATCCTTCATAACTTTTTTTAGTGAAGTTGCTGACAGACACACAAAATCAGAAATTGCTCACAGAGTGCGACGACTCTTGTGAAAACACGAGACAAGATTGAACATTTTGGCATTGGTCCCACATCTCTAGTATATTTCTGAAGTGAGATTTTGGCAAAATGCAGTTTTGACCCTGCAACAGTCTTGACTTTCCAAAATCAAATGCCTCCTTCCTTAGATATATGGCTTTTTTTTTTATAACTTAAGTTGATACTTCAAAAAGTGTGGAGACGCGGTAGTGCAGTGGCTAAGTTGGATCAAGAGGTCCTGAGTTCGAGTCCTTGCCACGGCCAAGAACGCGGTGTGTCTGGGACAAAACACTTCACTCCCACACTCCACGCCTCACTCCTACCAGGTGTACAAATGGGTGCCAGCAAATTGTCAGGGAAACCTGACCCAGGGCTGGAGGGAGTACCTGTGATGGACTGGCATCCCATCCTGGGGGAGCAGTAATACTCCATGCCTTGGAAACCGGGGTTTGCCACCGGCCTGTTGGGCCACTGGCTCGAAACAGACTGACCTTCAAAAAGTGTGGACGTTAGAGCACGTCCCGACTGACACATGACAATCAACTTACTTTTTCCAAATAATAAACAAGGGGAAAAACACATTTTTTTTAGCGGAGGTAAATGTTTTGCAACTACTGCCATTAATTGGCTCCATTTATTTTACCAACAAGGTACCTCAATATTTATCGTGAGGAGCTGAATTGCTTTGGCAAAAGTGGTAAACATGCTTGTTATTCTAGTCAGTCATGTAATTTTTCTATACTCTTGGCAATTTCGCCGGAGGAAAGAGACAATTTGCTTGATGTTCTGAAAATAGTAAATCATTAGTCGTGCAGCTTTCTGGAACAGGAAGGGTTATTTTTCCTCGGAGAGAATATCACACTCATGATGTGGAAGATGGCAGCTGTATTAAGCTGCTCTCTCAGGCTAGCGTCACGCAGCGGATAAATTAATGCGCTCCTTGTGCGTGGGCCGCAAAGGATTCTCATAAATGGGGAATATCGATCGCTTTGGAGTGTAAACAGTTTCCGCTTGGCATATTGTTCCGGCATTTTTGATGCACGGCGTTCTTTTGCCGAGCCGGTGACACGCTACTGGCACCTCACCTGGATCGATTCCCGCCGCCCGAGCCCCCCCATAGAGACTGATATGAATTGCTTTACGATTTACAGTTTTGATACTTGGCAGATGTTCTCAGACGAAGTGACTTGCGAAAGTGCTTTTCGCGCAGTGAGCTAACGGCTCTGGAGGCGCGCTGGGCACAGGTACCGTCACGTGCAGTGACCGAAACATGGAGGTTCCCTGTGAAATGTTGTTTGTTTGGTTCCAAAAATCAGCAGGATGAATCCACCTGTCCGTCAGACGGCGTGCGATCTCCAGGGCAACGGTACACTGAAATGTAGGCCTGGTGTTGAGTTGGTTGTGACAGGGTGCGGACAGGTCTTCTCAGTAGAAAGGCCAGCTCTGCCTGAGTTTTAGCAGGTTTACGGAACAGGATGATGCTCAGTGGTGAATCGTGTACAGCAGCCCATAGCTGTGCTGCGTTTGGATCTGCCGATGGCCGACACGAGCCCCCTCCGTCCTTGACTCTGTCTCCCGTGCGGTTATTGATGAGACCGCTCAGCGCAGCAGGGGACTGATGAAGTGGTACCACTGCACTACATCTCCACAGATCTCTTCATTAAGACGCGCCGATAATTACTCACCTGCCTGCTTATCCTGCCAATGCGCTGATCTGTACTCCAGATTTACGGCCGAGAGCCTGACTGCTGCGTAATTATGACTTAAGGCTCAGCGATTGCCGCGCCGATATATTTTTTGGGTTAGTTACAGGTGAAACTGCCCCCTTCAAGCAAAAATATCTCCTCTGCTTCTAACGACCACCGCATCCCTTCTACTTTCAGAAAATAAGTCGTAAAAGAGAAAGATTAGAAATGCTCGGTGCATTGATTTGTACGAGTTTTATTACTCCATTTCATATTCTTGAAATGGGGTCAACAGACAAAATTGTTCCACTGTAATTTCCTTCCCATTGAGTTTGTGTTGGGCTTACTGTCATTGCCATTACAGCCCACATCGAGGGTGTTTCTTTGTTACCGTTGCTTTGCATTTAAAAACTAGAGGCACTCAGAGAGTCCAAACCTCCACCAACCCAGCACAGTCGAAATCTTGCGGAGTTAACACGATTCCTAAGAAATTTAAGGATTGGTCTCGCATCAGGGACAGAACCAATCAACCCATAAAATTTTAGGGATATCACTGGGATCGAAGTTCAGTTTTCGGGTGTCATAGAATTTCAAGATGGCTGCCGTGGCGGCTATGTTTATCCTTTCGCGGTCAAAATCAATAGGGTTTATCCCTGATGTATTAGAAATCCACCTACAAAATTTCAGAGACATCTGTGCATGCTTTTAGAGTTCTTTTGCACGAACAGACAGACAGGCAGACAGACAAACCACTGCTAGCGAAAACATAACGGCCTTGGCGGAGGGGAAAAAAAAAAAAACAATCTTAGTTCTCAAACAGGCCTTGATACGATCACACAGCTCAAACTGTAATCTTTATTCAAGCTATTTAATACTTACTATAAGATTTTTGGCGACAAAAAACTGCATTAATTAATTCAAATAACACATTTGCCTTATTTTGCCTGTCCCTTGAGTGATGGATGTGCCACTGTCAAAGGGATTGAAAGCACTGTGGCTGAAATCTGTTGTTACATCACTCAGTTCCTCTGTGTCCGTAACCAGGGACAACTACATCCCACAAAGCATGAACTTGGACCCCATTCATGCTCACTGCCCTGGGGAATGCTGTTGCACCTCAATTATACAGCAGCAGTGACTCATGTTGGATTTGAACTTGTGACCGCCTTATCTGCCCATGAGTTAGTTGATCCCAGCATCGCCTTGTCCTTCAGAGATGTGATATGTATTGTTTTGTTTATCATCCATCCATCCATCCTCTTGTCTGCTTATGCCTGAGTGGGGTGACAGGGAACTGGAGCTCATCCCCACATCTACTGGGGCGAGAGATGTTCACTGACATAATGCACGTGCATCATTCACTCGCGCTCTTACACCTAGGGCTAATTCTGTGAAGTAGAACATTTTATGTTCAGTATACTTTTGGGTATGATTTCTGCAATGTGTGTCTATCTCTGTGTGTGTGTGTGTGTGTGTGTGTGTATGTGTCTGTGAGTATGTGTATGTGATCGGAGCATGGTTCAGTGGGTGTTCACCTCTCTTAGTTCAATTTTTACATGACTATTGAATTTCATTTATTTTTTACTTTCATGTTATCATATTCCCGGCCTGTTCAATTAATTTGATTCTATTTCACTCGTAATGGGAGGTCTATATTTGCTGTGCCTGTAATTGCCTGTCTGAAACGGGCATGATTTGGGCTTAATATGGTCATCATTTCCCTCTGACAGGACAGAAGAGATGAACATTCATTACAGAATGTGGATGTGACAGAACCAATGTCATGAGAGTGATGAACTATTTCAAGTTTCGACAAATCCTTTAGTGTTTTCCTCCCTGAAGGCAGAAGTTTACACTTAAACGTCCAAAACTGACGCACAGAAATGGACACAGTGAACTGTGATGCTCTATTTTCCAAGCCGTTTTGATCCAGACTTTACTATATATGGACAAATCATTTAAAGGCATTCCATACATTAAAAAATGTTCAGGAAGTTTGTAGTCTCAAGAGTAATTTGATCTTCTGCCAAAAATGATCCTAATCTCGTTTAACCCAAACTAATTTAGTGCCGAGTGCCATGTCAAGGAATTTCTCTAATTCTGTACCTATAAGAATCTGTGATGGTAAACAAACAAACCAGAATTCAGATTTAAAACTGTACTTACTTAGAAATCCTCAATTCACATAGCTTCTTTCTTTTATTAAAATTTAGATGATGACAAATTAATAATATTAAAATGGTCAAATTCACCCAGTTGTGTGCAACAGTGTCCAAGGTAATCCAAATTCATGTCCTAGTATGATGATGGAACTATACTTGTAAAGGTAGAGTCTGAGGTATACTTGTAAAGGCAGAGTGTGAGGTATACTTGTAAAGGTAGAGTCTGAGGTATACCTGTAAAGGTAGAGTGTGAGGTGTACTTGTGAGGTAGAGTGTGAGGTATACCTGTAAAGGTAGAGTGTGAGGTGTACTTGTAAAGGTAGAGTGTGAGGTATACTTGTAAAGGTAGAGTGTGAGGCATCCTTGTAAAGGTAGAGTGTGAGGTATACTTGTAAAGGTAGAGTGTGAGGTATACTTGTAAAGGTAGAGTGTGAGGTATACTTGTAAAGGTAGAGTGTGAGGTATACTTGTGAGGTAGAGTGTGAGGTGTACTTGTAAAGGTAGAGTGTGAGGTGTACTTGTACAGGTAGAGTGTGAGGTGTACTTGTAAAGGTAGAGTGTGAGGTGTACTTGTAAAGGTAGAGTGTGAGGTATACTTGTAAAGGTAGAGTGTGAGGTATACTTGTGAGGTAGAGTGTGAGGTGTACTTGTAAAGGTAGAGTGTGAGGGGTACTTGTAAAGGTAGAGTGTGAGGTATACTTGTAAAGGTAGAGTGTGAGGTATACTTGTGAGGTAGAGTGTGAGGTGTACTTGTAGGGGTAGAGTGTGAGGTGTACTTGTAAAGGTAGAGTGTGAGGTGTACTTGTAAAGGTAGAGTGTGAGGTGTACTTGTAAAGGTAGAGTGGGAGGTGTACTTGTGAGGTAGAGGGTGAGGTGTACTTGTAAAGGTAGAGTGTGAGGTGTACTTGTGAGGTAGAGTGTGAGGTGTACTTGTAAAGGTAGAGTGTGAGGTGTACTTGTGAGGTAGAGTGTGAGGTGTACTTGTAAAGGTAGAGTGTGAGGTGTACTTGTAAAGGTAGAGTGTGAGGTGTACTTGTAAAGGTAGAGTGTGAGGTGTACTTGTAAAGGTAGAGTGTGAGGTGTACTTGTGAGGTAGAGTGTGAGGTGTACTTGTGAGGTAGAGTGTGAGGTGTACTTGTGAGGTAGAGTGTGAGGTGTACTTGTAAAGGTAGAGAGTGAGGTGTACTTGTGAGGTAGAGTGTGAGGTGTACTTGTGAGGTAGAGTGTGAGGTATACTTGTGAGGTAGAGTGTGAGGGGTATTTGTGAGGTAGAGTGTGAGGTGTACTTGTAAAGGTTGAGTGTGAGGTATACTTGTGAGGTAGAGTGTGAGGTGTACTTGTAAAGGTAGAGTGTGAGGTATACTTGTGAGGTAGAGTGTGAGGTGTACTTGTAAATGTAGAGTGTGAGGTGTACTTGTGAGGTAGAGTGTGAGGTGTACTTGTAAAGGTAGAGTGTGAGGTGTACTTGTAAAGGTAGAGTGCTTGGGCTCCTGTCTTTTGTTCTTCTGAAATTATGTAAATTTGGGAGGATCTATGAAACCCTTTTATGATTCCAGGTTGCTAATACTGTCTGTCAAATCGAATGCAATGATTTTTTGAGTAAAAAATGCTGCCTCTAAACTGCATAATTAATAAAACCACCGCCCACCCTGTTCGGACATCTCATTCAAAGGGAAACAACCAAATTCCTGGTGGAAAACTGCTTTTGCCGCTGTCCCTCAGAGGACGGCAGGGCTTGTGCTGTCCCCGTCCATCGGCTGGCGGAGAAAACTTCACAAACGAAACTTCAGGAATCAAGCTCCTCAGGCTCTGTGTTTACAGCACTGGAATTCGGGCTCAAAGTACTGCGCGCATAATTTTTGACAAGGTTAACAGTGATGAATGTCGGGGAGACTGAGCGCTGGGTGAGAAATGTACTGTGGTAGCTGTGAAGACTGAGAGAATGAGGGGTGCTTGTAAAACAGGCTGGTCCTAACTCACAAGTCAATGGAGCGGGGAGTTCGTTACTGTGGTTCAAGCGAAGCTCTTTCTGCTACATGCTGTGGGTCATCGACTGAGTCAAGAGACTATTTGCGAATGCCTTTGAGGTGTAATAGCTCATGAAAACACTCCACAGCTTTGAAGCGCATTTATGATGATGTCGGTGGAATGTGCTCAGAATAATGACGCGGTGTGAATTTGAATACTGCACTCAATTGTTTTGCCGTGGGTTTGTAGTGTTTATATTATCTACTGGTGCAGTTTAAAAACTGCTTGATGGACATCGATATTTCATTGATATTTTCAGTTACGATACCATTTTTGAATTGCAACTAAAATGAAATATCATGATTTGTAGCTCATTTTGTTTTTTTTGTAATTTATTTATTTATTTATATATTTATTATTATTTACTGATGAATGCGTCTTGCTCCTCTTGCACTAACCAACCAGCATCTTAACATGTTTTCACTGGTGAACTTTCTTTAGGTTTTGAAAAGCAAATCAACATCGATAGAACAAGACACAAATGTCATCACTTTCTCCCACTACAATCAAGGGCCATAACTCCGTAAAAAAATATGCTTCAAAATCCATTTTTACACTCAATGCAGATCATGAGTAGCTTATGAAGCACGCAAAATTTCACACATCTAGGTATAATAGTTTCTGAGAAATCTTTTGCCCCAATCCTGGCTCGGACAAATGGACCCAAATCCAATATACCCCTTTCCCAGTTGTTGGCGAGGTATAATAAAATGATCACAAAATAACTATAATGATCATAATGACAATTTGAAAGAGTGAAATTTATTGCATGTTGTTGAGGACATTTTGTTGCTTCATGCAGATCTTATTAAAATTTCAACATTGACTTGTATTTTGTTAACCTTCCCTGCGTTACCTTGAGCAGGAATATATTTTTTAACTGAGCATCTTCCCTACGGAGTTCTGAACGCAGATTGTGAACCAGACCACGCCTAAATACGTCTCTCTATTTGTCTGCATCCTAACCAATCAGCCTATTTACGCCGTCTTCATCTTACTATCCTCGTCTGTCTCGTTCGACGCCCCTCCTTCCCATTCGCTTCTATTCCTCTCGGACCCGATCACTCTGCAGGGACCCCGGGGGACTTGAGGAGCCTTTGTGACTCAAAGCAGAGACGCGGCCCCACCCCGAGTCTCGTCACCTGGGGCTCCCTGTTATCCTGCGCCGGGTCAACTCTATTCCGCCCTTCATCAGTAAAAAGTCCCATGCTTACTCAAGTCAATAAATATTATTACCACTATTTTAGGTGTGGTGTGGAATTCTTAAAGCACTGTATGCTGAACACTCCAGTGTGTTTTTTGTGCATCAATCATGCCTGTGTGTTTCTTTTTTTTCTGTGCATGGAGTTCATCTCGCCCCGCAGCAGCTGTCAGCTCTCTGGGGGCTGTTTATAGGCCCGGCGCGAGACACACACTGACGCTTAATTCTTACTGTGCCTCTGAGACGGGCCCGTTACACGGGGCCCGCCCGATCTGTCGGAGTAATGATAGTGCTTTGCGGGTCTCTGTAATAAAAGAGCGGGGTGGACAGGCCCTATTGTGCTGTGCTGGGAGGTCGTCTCTCAGTGACCTGATTTAGCTGCATTATGTAAGCACTGCCACCTCGCAGCAAGAACGTTTAGGGTTCAAGTCCTCCTTCCTCTGGGAGCAAGGGTATCCTCCGGGTACTCTGGTTTCTCCCTACGGGTCAAAGACGTACATGATGTGGTCAATCAGAGGCTCTAAATTGCCCATAGGAATGAGTGTATGAGTGAATGGTGTGTGTGTCTGTGTGTGTGTGTGGATCAGGGAATTGTCTGATGCATCTCTGCCTCCATTCCAGTTGCATACTGGGATCGGTTCCAGCTCCTCAGTGACCCTGATCCGAAATAAGTGTGTTAGATAATGGACATGAGGGGTTAAGTCGAGTGACAGCGATCGCCACCTTTCTTCTGTTCATTACCTCTGCCAACCAGGAGGCATTGTGACGACTTTCGTGTGTTTGTGTGTTTGTCAGCAAGATGACTCAAAAACTATTCCGTGGATTACCACAGCATTTTATGGGAAGTTTGACTGCACGAATAGGAAGAAGGGGTCATTTCCGGGTCACTCCAGACACCGATCGAGATTCTGCAGCTGATTATAATGAGGATGGATCAAAACCTGCTGGCTGAAGTTGGCAGTTCGCTGAAAAAAATCCTGTAAATGTTGTTTAATGGCAGCGTACAGTGGAATTGCGTATGTTCAATCAATATTATTGTAATCTCTTTGGGTGTAGATTAGTTTGGCACATTGACTATGACTCCATGGGCATCGCATGGTGACAGAGATGAGCTGTGTAATGGCGAAGGGGGCTGTCACACATTAGGCAAGACTGGCTGGAGCCAAGAAGCGTTCCGGAACATTCCTCCAGACCTGAAACTCTATCGCAGGCTGCTGTAATGTTGTGCATCTCTTGGGCCCAGTTTTCTCAGAGGTTTCCACTGCCCTGTCTGGTGAAATGTGCTCTCCGGTGTGGGCCCACCTGCAAGTTTTCATGAATGACAGCTTGATTGAACGGCTGGGTAAATGTTCGGTTTCAAGCGTTACAGTTTGGTAAAACGCCCCCAGTCCTCTGCCGGCGCTCCAGTAATTGACGTGCGTCTGTTTGTTTTTATTCTGAGGAAGCAAAGTCACCCACCCATCCTTCTCCTTGCTGTGGGGTGTCTAAGTATGTGGGATCAATACCGATCCAATCACTGTCGAGCTTTAGTGTGTCAGTTAGTACAGCACTCCGAGATGATTCGGAGAGATACCCCCCCACACACACACACACCACTGTAAAAACAACCTGGGGGGATGTTTTGGAAGAATAATCCCCACTGTGTATTAGATGTGCGCAACCCAGCATTTCACACCAGCTTTTCAAGGTCTGTTGATTTTTTTTGTTCTTCCTCGTTTGTCTTTGGTTGCCGTGGAAAAGAAAAAAAAAAACCTGCTGATGTGGAGGAATTGACAACTCTGGGTATGGAAGGCCATCCCCCTAAGGGAGCTGTGTCACGATTACTGCGCATGCTCACAACCTTGAACAAAGTAAATCCGTTCAACTGCACATCAAAATATTGTTTTTTTCTTTTTCTATGATTATTGGCAATAGCAAGCAACCAACGTTCTTCGTATCTCTTGGCTAAAGTTTAAAATAACGCTTAAATTCTCGAATTTCTGTAGAAAGCTCCTTCGCATTAAAAGCATAATGCTGAATTAACTAAAATATATAAATACAATGGAAAATGAAGATGGATTAGCAAGGATGGAATCAGATTATGACTCGCGGTCTAGCAGATTCACTTTCTTAGGGCATACAGTACTGTGCAAATGTCGAAGGCACCCTACATTTTTTTTTTTTTATTCAAATCTGGCTATTCATAGCTACTTTCTGTTTTCTGCATTGGTGTCCCTAAGGGAAAAAAACTATATTGAAATTCAAATGCTGATTTCAAAAACAGTTTGATAGATGTTTGTATTTCATTAAAAAAAACAGGTGATACAAATAATATAGTCTTGACAGAGCTCTGATGTCAGCATCATCATGGCTGTCTGCAGTTACTCAGAGGGACAGTCACATGTGAGACAGTCAGTCTGCAGAAGAACAAAGGCAAGTTTTCCACTCTGCCTGGAACAAGCAACAAGCCAATCATCTTATAAAACTACACCACGACAGGACAGTGTCCCAAATTTTTAGCCAAAACATGGTCACACCAAATATTAGTTTGATTTAGTTTTTAAGTCTACTGTTCCATATAGCGCAGTTATTGGAAACTTATCATTACCTCCACCAAGGAGGTTATGTTTTTGGTGGCGTTTGTTTGTTGGTTTGTTTGTGTACAACATAACTCAAAAAGTAATGGACAGATTTTGATGAAATTTTCAGAGAAAGTGGGTATTAAGTCAAGGAACAAGTGATTAAATTTTGGCATATCTAGGCCAAAGTACTGCTGAGATATATGCCAAAGTTCAAGATTTCAAGTCTTTCCAATGGGCCAGAGTTCCAATTGCTGTGCTTCTGGGTTTTGCTGCCCCCTGGCGGAGGTCTGCGCTCTCTGAGTGCTTTTCTAGTTTCATTTGTTTTGCAAGCATATTTGCCCCCCGAAGTTTCTTTAAATGTGCCAAAGACTTTTGCACTGTACTGTAAGTTCTGAGCATGTGCAGTAATCCTGACTCGGCTCCTTTAAGATGCTTCCTCGATGCTTCAGGTGCTTCGTAGCTTGTAATGCTTATTTATTTTAAGATTTTCATCGCATGCAATGTCCATTCTCTCCGTGGCTCCGTGGTAATGACTGCGCTTTGCGAGTTCTTTGTTACTGGATTCTGATGACACAGCTGTTTTTCTGGGTGAGGAATTTTTGCAGTACTGCGACTTTTCACATACGTGTGCAGTTCACCTGTAGTTCTGCACTGTGTGGCCTTCTGAGTGTCCTGTGAATAAACGCCTTGAGACAGATGGCATCGTTCATTTATTCTTCACGTTTGCTGTCGATCATTGACATTGATGGCTGTCTCTCATTTGCTGATGTACCGCCTGCAGTACTGTTTCATGTGGCAACCTTCATCTGCTAACATGCTAAGATGTTACTGAGTGCATGACAAACTACATCTATTAACTATTGCTGCTTTTGGATGTGTGACAAACCTCGTCCGCTTAAGGGCTAATACACTGCACTGTCAGCAAAAGTGTGACAAACCTTGTATGCTAACGTGCTAGCACACTACACTGTTACGCGCCTGAGGCTAACCTCGTCTGCTAACGTTCAAAGATACTGCACTGTTATGGACATTTGACAAACATCCTCTGCTAACGTGCTAACACACTGCACTGCTACAAACGTGACAAACTGTGCTGTCGTGCTAACACCCTGTACTCCAAGGGGCTATTTCAACAAAGTTTATCTCCTGATGTGCTGAAAAATGTGTGAAAATCTTTCCCCATTTCCATGCCCAACAGTGGTGTAGTCGTTATGCACCTTTCTTGGCCAAACACATTTCTTTTATATTTAAAAAAATCGATGGCAAGAAACTGTTCCCTGGCCGCCGTTGCCATGACTGAGCCGATGTGCCCACTGAAGTGAGAAACACGAGGTGAAGTCTGCGGTGGGGCCACATGAAGGTCCGCTCAGCACCTTTGAGTCGGGCCTCGACTCCCAAGTGTCCTTTTCGCCCTTTTCATCTGTTCTCCGAGGGTTCTCCCACTATGTTTGAGCGGGTGGGGGGGGGATATGGTAAATGGGGAGAGAAGGCAGTGGCCGTGTCATATCGACCGCTGTCTCTCCCTCGCTGTGAATCTGACTTGAATGGTCCATTTTACGTGCGAACAGAGCCCAAGTCTGCCTGTATCCCAGCCGCATGCTTTTTTTTTCGAAGTGATTTGGATTCTGCTGCAGACTTGTAACAGAGCAATCTGCAGAGGTCAAGGAGCATGCGGTTAGGAGCTTACACACGCGATTCTGCTCTTCCGCGCTGACGGTCATGCTGACCGTCGCATGCCTCCCTCATTAAGACTGCGAGGCGCAGTGTGTGTATGTGTGAGCGACCGCCTTGCCTTCGAGCGGGCCAAATCCTCGAAGAAAAATGACACGAGGAGATGTCATATTGCCCATTGAGACCCGTAGCCCTGGAGTATGAAGGCTAGCGCGCTTCAATCTGACGCTTAAAAACTGATTAGCTTGAATCCGTTCGCACTAAACTGTTTCCATGGTAGCCAGTCGCCAAGAATAATAAGACGCCAGTTGCCTTTTCCTGAGCCGGTTTTGGCTCCTGATAACCGCTTTTTAAAGGACTGATTATTATTCCGGGAAATGGCTGAGAGAAAATGTAAATGCTGTAGGGACCGAAATGAAAGTTTGCAGTGACTCTGCTGAAGTGTTTGTGTAAAAATAGCACTCAATTTAGCCGCCTGCTTTGAAAATCCATATAATCTCAAAGACTGTTATTTTCCTGTGACTTCAGTCATGATTTTGTGCATCTTTTATTTATGTAATCTACAAATGGCTCACCTGTTTAAAAATAAAATACTATATTTAATGTGAAAATACTATAAAAAATAATATTAGGAATGACTAAAAAAATGCAAAGATGCGAACAATATTGTATACTAATGTTCTAATTGAACCAACCAAAATTATGTATTCATTCAATCAAAATCAATTTCCTCTCAATCAAGGTTCCACCTTTAATAGTACCCTGATTGTTTATGGTAAAGCACAGCATTTCTCACATTTTAAGTTCATCACCTTTATGTTATTTTATTTTTATTGTATTTCCCATCAGGGGAGCCAATCATTCAGGAGCCTTCCATCTGAATCTCTCCAGCCAGAGAAAACATGAACAAGGAGGCTGTTGAGAACCTGCCTATTTTATTTTCCGCTCACCTGGACCGAAGATCCTGTGGGCTTATGTCATGGGCCGTCTGTCCATCATTGTCGGTGTCATCCATATACACCTTGTCCGAAACCAATGGACCGATAAAGCTGAAACTCGGCACTTATGTTCCTCCCCATGAGGAAACCAAAGTTTGTTCAAGGTGTTTGGATCAGATCTCAAATATGGCTGAACATGGCGGCCATATTGAAAAAGCCATTTGGAGCTCTTCCCGCCTGCCTGTGCAACTCATTTGCGCATGTGCGAGTGGATACATAATTATCTTTGCACAGAATGATTCTTATTTGCAAATGCAACGAAAACTGTCGCTCTGTACAGCCCTGAAATATGTAGTATATAGTAAAAATAGCTTGAATACACCACCGTTAACTGATCTTATCACAATTACAGGTGATCCTGAAACTGTTATTATATCCTAACAAATTAACATGCAACTATATACTATATATAGTAACAATCTATATTTGTCTAATCTTTAAGACTCTTAATTTGGATAAGTATCTATAACAAGCATTCCATGTTTATTATTTAGTAACCTATTTTGACAACCAAAGGAGATACCGGTTACCGGTTTCGCAATTTAACGACACTCACACTTTATTTAGCCAACTATATGAGGCAGCTTTTGAGAAAATATCTTAGGTTGTTTTTCAACATGAACTGAAGGTTTTGCATCAATTTTGGTCAAGATAGATGCATTTTTCAATGGAAAATTGTCAGAAACTTCTTCAGTTTTTCACATGTATACTTATTTTTGGTCTCAAAATGTCCGTCATGCTGTATTATAGCCATTAAAAATCATCTGGTTTTCCAGAACAATCATTTATGGGTTTAAATATGGACTTTTCAAGGCCTTGTCCCACAAAAATCTTGAAATCACTAAATAGGTCACAGTTCACTTCCTGTACGCAAATTTCACATTTCAAATCTATTTTCTGGACAGTTCCACAAGAAGGTACATATAATCAGAAGATGGTACAAATTGGGCTGTGGGCAAATTTGCCTATACCCTGTAAAACCTCCTTTCAAAGTTTCACAAAGCATGTTTTAGGGCTTGTTTCCATTTACCCATATACGAAATATCAGCTTAATTGCTGCAAAAACTGCTTCACAATGGCACCAAATGGCATTTTCAATATGGCAAAACCTCCTTTGGCCTTGATAAAACCTCAGCATTTTGGCCACGCCCACTTTCAAAGTTGTTTACGTTAAATATCTTTTTCTCCAAAACCACTGGACCTATAAAGCTGAAAGTTGGCAGATACGTTCTTACCCATGAGGACAATAAAGTTTGTTCATGCTGTTATTTAACAGCTTATACAAGTAGAAGCAATCTAGGTAAGCTTCAGTGCCCGCGGCACTGTTTTAACCTTGTGTGCTGATTGGGTCAAAATTAAATATTTTCTGGGTCTTTTATATTACAGGTTCTTCAGCACCTCTTTATCCAAAGTGACTGACTGTAGATTTGACCAGTGGCTCCTAAACTTGCTCCTGGGGCCAATGGTCGATGCTGGCTGTTGTTGCAAACAAAATTACAATCCCAAACCTTTAGCTAACTGAAAATGGTTCTAATTATGTGCGTTGTGGAGGGATTGTTGACCCTCACAAGCCATGTTTTGTCAGAAATGCCACTACAGTTTTTGAAGACATTTCTATTTATAATTGCTCATTATACAACACAGAGCGGCTCAAAGCTCAGATGGTTGTTTGCGAGTCTTGTGTTCGGGTTCGAATCCTTGCCTCTCTTGTGGCGCTATCCTCTGTTGCCGGTTTGAGATTGGCGGCGTGACCGCTTGATGTAAAGGGTGAGAGGGCTGGTCGGAGGAATCCCACGCCCCTGCATCCTCCGGCCAGGGCTCGATAGGAGCATGTTGTTGCGGTGAACTAAACGGTTTGGTTGTGTACAGGATGGGAGGTAAAGGGGAACCCCATCACCCCCAGAATAAAATAAATAAACAGAGCGCACAAAAGAGGAAACACTGATCTAATTGAGGTTGAATTGGCGAGTCTGAGACCTCTTGACCCTCGTACTTATCCCCTCCGGTGAATTCAAAAACTAATGAAAAGCCAATGATAACAAACTGCATTTTGCACTAGGATTCAATGAACATGCTCAGCAACCTAATTGGGATCCTATCAATTTATTGTGAGCAATCACATGATTACAAAAGGCTCCACTTTTACGTCATTGTGTTGCACAATGAGCATATTTAAAAAACCTGAGAGCTATTTTTTTCATGGCATGCATTGCTATTTCTCACATGAGGTGGTGAATATTCCCTCTAAACAAGAAGAGTGCAAGACTATTAAAAATTAACCGCTTTTTACCCCTCAGACGATGAAAGTCGGGGAGGGGTATTGTCGTGGCGAGCGGTGTCCATCTGTCTGTCTGTCCGTTAACTTCTCATTTCCGGACGATAGCTGAAAAACGCCTTAGCCAAATGCTCCCATTTTCTAGTGGTATGTTGGGGGTGGTTAGAGGAAGCTCCCTATCGATTTCTGTTCCACTGCGATAATCAATATGGCCGCCACAGCAGGGCAAGCGCAAGGCTGAGGGGTCTGGCATGGCGCAATTGGTTGGACCACAAACCTGCATCCAAAGGAAACAGGAGGATTAGACTAAGTAGGGCCTATTTCCTCTGGATGTTGTGGGTTGAGGGCCTTTCTGTCATGGCCGATGATTGGACTGATCTTCTCGTAGCACCACCGCTGCTGTTCGAACCACCAAGGTGGTGAGGTCAATTCAGTCATGTTGGCTATTCAAACTACACGGTACTGGATAGTTTTCTGTGAAATTACACCTTCTATTGTGTATATGTGAGACCCCTCCAAGTAATAAATCATGTTTTGTCAGTACATGGGCCGTAATCATATCCAAAATGAAGCGCGGCGACACAACACGATAGGCACGTGCATCTCAACCTTCATCTTTCCCATATCCAGTTTGAATATGCTTTATGTTTTTGATATTCTATGCAGAGTTTTCATATGGTTCTTCGTCGTCTTGAGATATGGCAAAGATATTGCCAAATGAAAGCTCCATGATATCGGTGTTCCTCTGCAGTTTTTCCTGCAGTTTATGCAGGTTTTTTTCTAAAAACCAAAGTAATGGGTGTGCATGACTTTTTTCCCTGTGTGTAGTTTATTCACATTAATATTGTATGTATCCCAGTTGACTGTGTGCTTCTTTCAAACGACTTGATGAGCTCTCTTGCTTTCTCGGTAGAATTGGCCTTGACTCGCAGCTTAAATCCAATAATGTCTTCTGTCCCTCAATTCTTCCCACTCCTCTGCTTTATGAGCAATAATCTCTGTCAGTGAATTGAAGCTTACTTCACGCTTACCACCTTTACTCCCTCACATGACCACAATTCACAGAATTGTCTAAAAGTTTGGTGCTTGATGACTTCAATCTTTCATTTTATTTACACTGCAGGGGCACGAAGATGGCAAACAGCAACTGATGTCAAGGTCCGTGTTCACGAGCGAAAATCGAGAATATGAGATTTAAAACAGATATGCTTCTATTGATTTTTTTGTGCTGGTTATTGAATTTACCTTTTGTCATTGCTGGCACTCCAGGCTGCAAAATTATGATAAAAAATTTCTGTAGACAGCAGCTGAAGCTTTAGCTAAAAGCCTCTTCTCTAGAATATAACACAGGCTGAGTTCTCAAAGCTTATTTCTCCTTAAACCCCAGCCGATGAGACTGTTCTCCTTCATCTCGTCTTTATTTTCTGCTAATACCGCAACTGCCGTGATCGGTGACAGATTGCACGTCTGTCCTGTTGTTGCAGTCGGTGCTCCCTTGCATCGCCTCTGTCACCCGCTCTTTTGCGAGTACAGTACGGTCATAAAACTCTTCTGAGCAAATCTGCTCGCTCCCCTGTCGACTCTTGATCAATACTGTGTGTGTGTGTGTGTGTGTGTGTGTCTGTGGAACTTGGAGCTCAGGTTTGTACTCATGGGGGCCTGGCTCGGGTAGTGTGCCGCAGAGTGGCTTACACAAGCAGCCAATCACAGTGACTGCAGTGAGCAGATTCTCCCAGCAAGACCTTGAAATGAGCTTTGGGTGTCTTGTTGAAGGAAGCTGCTCACAGGAGCCACTGCAGTTGGCGCCAGAATACGTCATTCAGACTCTGATTTCTCTGGTACTAAAGCAGTCAAAATTGGTAGGATGTTATGTACAAATATTTCTCACCCACAAGAAACATTTACTCAATGTGTACTTTTTTTTTGCTCTGTCTGTCGCTTTGTCTGCCATTTTATTCAGTAGCTTTGCTACTGCTCACGGTTTAGCTTACCAGTGTTTTTATAAATTGCCCTAACGTTTTATTAGTCATGGAATTTTTTTTACTATACACCATCGTTTCTTATATTTCTTTTTAGCGAAAACAATTATAAGATTTGAAATCTTTGAAAATTCTTGTGCTTGTGCCTCTCCACTGGTGACGTGTTCACCCGGACAGGCGGACACTAGGACGAACGGATTAGATTTTGTTGGTCAAATCTCAAGGTGACCTCCGTCCGTCCCAGTCTCAGTCCCCATAAATTTATAATGGGACTTTTATTAAAACTGCTCACACTCATGCATTTTTGGAGTCAGATGCATCAAACTTGCTGTAACGGTTCAGGTTGGGTCAGATTTGATGATCCCCTCACCTACTGTCCTTTTTCAACTCTTCTTCGAAAAGTCTTCTTCTTTCAAAAGCCCTAATACTTCCTCAATTAGATTGCTTCTGCCTCCAAACTTTCTATTTTTTGTTTATTTTTTTAACCGGTGAAGTCCCATTGACATTGATCTTTTTTTCAATGGATCCCTGGGGGTTGAGGTGGGGAGGGAGAGGGCAAGTTGCACAGCCAATTAGATCAGGGGATGATTCGGTGGCAGGTGGAAAGAGCCAGGGTGGGACTTCAGCCATGACACTGGGGAACCCCCTGACTCTTATCGATGAGTGTCATGGGATGTTTAATGACCTTGGTTTAACGTCTCATCCGAAAGATGGTCTCCTTCAGTACAGTGTCCCCATCACTGCACTGGAGCATTGGGGATTATTCTACCAGAGGGAAGAGCATGACCTACTGGCCACCAACACCTGTTCCAGCAGCAACGTTTTCCCAGCTGGTCTCCCATCCAAAGTACTGGCCAAGCCCACACCTGCTTAGCTTCAGCCACGCAGCTGGAGGAGATTGAGTAGTGGTGTGGCTGCTTTTATCCAGCTTCAGACCGCCTCAGAACACGCATGTTGAGGGTTTTTTAGCCCCAACCCCTTCTGTTCTTTGCCATCACTCCATCCTCCATCAAACTTCATTCATTAACCAAGCCGTGTGGCTTTCCAGCTGTAGAATAAAACTTGCTTCGTACCCAAGACTTTCTCAAAGGATAGATGAAGTGTCTGTCCCCCAACATACTCTCACACACAGACTCAAGGAGCGTTCTGCTTTTTTCACTTCATTTTGCATTTTACTCAAATGGACAAAATTTGATCTTAGACAACTTTTGGACTTTTTGTCACAGAGAGTTGGGGAGTTGTCATTGAACTCAAGAGAGGATCACGTGTTGACTGGTGAATGCCCCTTTCCTGATTGGTTGATATTTATAACCAGAGTAACATCTGTTGCAGACAGTTGGGGACTGGGTTGTTGGATTCTGGCAAACAGAACATTTTGTTTGTCAAGGCCCCGCCCCCTTTCCTGACTGGCCAATATTTAGGTCTTCTTAACTGCTGAATCATTTGCCACAGAGATTTTTCGGTTTGGCTTTTGGACTCATACGGGAACCTGTGACATGTTGTTTACCATAGCCCCACCTTCATTCCTGATTGGCTTAGCTCTCCTGCTTTGTAACTATTGATTGATGATCATCGAGCATTGGGGGGTGGGTCATTAGACTCAGGAAACAGTCCCGTGTTAATTGGCAAAGTCCCACCCCTTTTGCTGATTGGCTTAGCTTTTACCCTTTGTAACCATGGAACTGTTTGTTGTAGAGAGCTGGGCATTGGGTTGTTGGGAATCATAACCATCTGCCTTTGATAAGCCAACTTCAAGTTTTTAAAACCTTCATATTTTAGTTGGTTTTGCTAAGATGGAATTTCAGGTGATTGTTGTTGCTCCTCGTAACAAAGTTGTCTGTCAGTCCTCTGTAGTCCTGTGCAAAAATGGTCTCAGAGTGAAGGCAACACGTTTCTCACTGGAAATTATTTTCTATAATCATACATTTCAATGTGGTGATACAGTAACTTCCATTTTGCCAAAAATAAAAATACACTAAATACCTTTAATTAAATTCCACCAAAGTCCTCGCTACATATTGCATGTGTCTCAACAGACTGTGACTTGACTGGTTGGCAGAGGTATACAGCTGTGCTGCGGTCACTCTGGTTTTGAATAAGACCCCAGGTCTGTGATTTTTCTTCCAGTCGATAGTATATGTAAAGACTGGCCCTCAAACTCTGTTATTGATGGGGAGGGGCTGGGTGCAGGCTGTTTGTGCCAGCTTGTCATTGGCTGATGGAGCCTTTGTGTGTTAGTAAGAGGAAGTGTTCGGGATGCAGTGTTTCAAGGTTCCTGTCCAGCTAATGCTGTTCTCAGTCTTAGATCCTTGTGTCAAATGGTCTCACCTGCGCATTTGTAGATCCCCAGTTTAATGGGGCCTCTTTGTACTGAATGGACAAAATCTGTGCATCACTGTGAAGCAGGTAGGTGACCTCATTACCAAAACAGTCTGGGAAACACTCCTGCTTTTATTCTAGGGTCAGACCCGGTGATGATCCCCCTTGGCTTGAATCCAAACCGGTGGATTCAGACAACCACCACTGAACAGACTCAGACCACAATTTAGCATTCAAATGGTTTCTGTTCCCTCTGATTCTACAACGTACTCACTGAGATTAACTTTAATTTTCTCAGTGCTCACAACTTAAAGAATTACGATGATAACATCACATATGCACAATATGTGAATGAAATGTACGGCTTTGCTCTTTTAGATAAGGTACAAAATGTAATCTTAAAGACAGTGCTATATAATTTGCACAATTTGATTTTATGATTGTTAAATTTTAATTTTTAAATTTAAATTAGGAAAAAGGGGCAGAGTTGTAAAAGAAAAATTGTACATCTGGCTTCACGTACCAAAAATATTTGTGTTTGGATATTACGTAGCTGAAAATAGACTTAGTGTTGCTGCATTGAGGGAAAAAAGTCATTCGTGCCACTTCTAACTAATCTCCTGTGAAATCAGGCATTTTGTGTACGCGCATGAGGCCCTTAAAGAGGAAGTGAGGAGGTACCGGTGTCCTTGCCTCGGTGAAGCACTTAAAGGCTCTATCACAGCGTCTGTCCTGAACTAGCTTTGAGACACCCTGTCAATGTTTCCTAGGAAACGCCTTCAGCGCTGTTGCTGACTTCCTGTCGCAGGTTGTCTTACACTGGTGCTTGTAGGAGTCAGGGGTCTGATCCCCGTTCTGGCATGGGTCAGTTACCAGTAACTGTATTGGAATTCGTCCCTGTAATTGTCTGGACAAAGGTCCCTACACTGGTATGGCTTGTCCCCTGTAATGGTATGGGCCTACGTCTGCGTAATACCATGGGCTTTGGTGCCTGAATGGCATTGGGTTTAGTCCCTCTATTGATATGTGGTGTACTGTCTGTGGTATAGGGTATGGTCACTGTAATGATTACCAGTTTGGTCCCTGTGATTGTGCAGGGTTTGGCCATTGTCAGGGTATGGGCTTTAATTTCTGTAATAGTGTTGGGTTTTGTCCTTGTAATGGTATGGGGTTTCTGCTGAAATGGTGTCTGGTTTGGACCCAGTCACTGTGTTTGGTTTGGTGCCTGTATGTTTTGGGTTGGTCCCTGTAATGGTTTGGGGTTTGGTACCTGTAATGGCACGGGGTTCGGTCCGCACAATGGTGTTGAGGTTTGGTCCATGTAATGGTCTGTATTTTGCTCTCTCCAGTGGTGTTTAGCTTTGGTCCCAGTTGGTATGGGGTTTAGTGCCTGTGATGTCAGCGAAGTTGGTCCTCGTAATGGTGTTGGGGTTTGGTACCTGTAATGGTGTTGGTTTTAATCCTTGTAATTTTTTGGGTTTGATATCGTACTGCGTTTGGTTTGGAACTCGTTTTGTGATGGTACCTTTAATACTATGGAATTTGGCCCCTGTAATGTTTTTTGGTTTGGTCCCTGTAATATTATGCTGTGCATCCTTGTACTTTTGTCAAGTTTTTTTCCCTGTAAACAGGTTGGGTCCCTTAAAATGGGGTTTGCTCCCTGAATTTCTAAGGGATTTGGTTTATTTAATGTCAAATGGGGTTTTGTCCCTTCAGAACACCAAGGTAGGTCCTTGAGGTAGGTTTGTAACACTATATAACTAGAGGAATGACAGTCAGTCCGGAATCTTCCAGCACATTCAGGAAAGATCAGTTTGTATCTGCTGGGTGAATTCCTCAGCTGAAAGGGCTCTTTCAGGTGTTTCATCCTTATACTGCAAGCGCCTCATTTCACACGTCCTTGAATAGTAACAAAGCTGAGATGTTCTCGGTTTCGTGTGTGTGTGTGTGTGTGTGTGTGTGTGTCATCAGCCCTGTATTGGCATGGGTTTGGTCTCCGTAATGGCGTTTGCTTTGGTCCTGTAAACGTTTGTCTGTGGTACCTGTAATGATGTTTGGTTTGGTATTCGTCATGTTTTGTGTTGGCCTTTGGAATTAATAGTGTTGGGGATTTGCCTCCACAATATATAAAATGGCGAGGATGAAAATAAAGACGTGTTTGTCTTAATAATCCTCCCGCGGGATCACAATTTGGTGTAGCGGGAAACCTGCAAAGGCACTGATGAGTCTCATAAAATTATTGTTATTAAATACGGATTGTTGGAGTATTAAACTGACCATTTTGACTCAAAGTCCCACATTTTATGGCACCAAAAAAGACACTAGGTTTAATAAATTAATTCATTTATGATGAGTTGTGGTACTATGATGGAGTTGAGTTTGGCACCTGTTGTAGTATGGGGTTTGGTCCAGGTAATGGTGTTGGGTTCGGTCCCTGTTATGGTTTTGTAGTTTGGTACCTATAATTGCTTAGAGTTTGGTATCTGTCATGGTGTTGGATTTGTTTCTCATGTGAGTTGATACCTGTGATGGCAAGGGGGGAGTGTCCCTGTAGCACAGCAAGGTTTGTGTGTAACACCATTCAGTGGAATGAGAGTTAGCCATGAATCTTCTCGAATATTCAGGGAAGTTCACTTTGTATGCACTGGGTGAATTCCATCACTGATAAAGCTCATTCTGGTGTTTCTTTTTTTACTGCTACGGGCTCATTTCACAGGTCCTTGAATAGTAACGAAGCTGAGATGTTCTGTTTCAGGTGTGTGTGTGTGTGTGTGTGTGTGTACGCACGTGTGCATATGCGTTTATGTGTTCATCCTTGTTTTGTTATGGGTTTTGGTACCTGTAATGGTGTTTGGCTTTGGTTGCTGTTATGGTGTGGAATTTGGTCACTGTAATGGTGTTCGGTTGAATCCCTGTAATAGTATGTTGTTTAGGGTGCTTTCACACTGAGTGCGATTGTTCCGTACCGTGCCACAGTACAATTATCCTCCCTCCCCTCTCCCCCTGCTAGTCAGCTTTCACACTTGCAATGTTGTACTGTGCTCGAGTGCGGATGATTTCATCAAAATTCTCATACAGTAGGTGGCAGTATGCACTGAGGTGGTTTTGAAATAGAGAAATATACACAAAGAAGTGGAGGCCACGGATATGGATTTTTGCCATCACTTGAGCTGGTAGACTTCCACACTGTATTCTGCACTTTTAAGATATTGCAGCCGCATTTTCTTTCGTTTGTCGTGGCACTGTTCTTTTGTTCTGCAATAACCACGCAAATGTAAATACTTGTGAATTACTCCATAGATCTCTTCCTTTCTGTGTGTAGTATCCAGTTGTGATTGGATGTTTTTTCATGTGCCTAAGTTCTGTCCTGGCATTTAATTTAGTCTGCTCAGATTTCTAGCAAACTTTTAATTTCTTAGTTTGACCAGAGAGATCCTCTTGCCACTATATGTGTCAGAACAAAACAGTCAAATAGTTGAGATGTCATATGTTAGTCCACTTCTGTGCTCAAGTATGGGCATATCTTCCAAATGGACTTGTGCACCGTGCCTGAGTACGGTACGCTTGCAAATGAACAAATTTAAATTTTCATTTAATAAATAAACTAGACTTTGGGATCTAGGATGTTCTCGGATGCGTGCCAAAGTCCCTGGTTTGAAAGCACCCTTAGTAACTTTAATGTTGGGATTGGTACCTGTATTGGCATCAGCTTTGGTCCTTGCAATGGTGTGGGGTTTTAGTCACTGTAATGGTATGGGGTTTTATTTTCTGCAATGGTATGGGGTTTTAGTCACTGTAATGGTGTGAGGTTTAAATGGTGTGGGGTTTTAGTCACCGTAATGGTGTGGGGTTTTAGTCACTGTAATGGTGTGGGGTTTTAGTCACTGTAATGGTGTGGGGTTTAGTCACTGTAATGGAGTGGGGTTTTAGTCACTGTAATGGTGTGGGGTTTTAGTCACTGTAATGGTGTGGGGTTTTAGTCACTGTTATGGTGTGGGGTTTAGTCACTGTAATGGTGTGAGGTTTAGTCACTGTAATGGTATGAGGTTAAGTTAGTGTAATGGTGTGGAGTTAATTTTGTCAAATGGAGCAAGGTTTGATCGCTGGAATAGTATTGGGTTTGGCTCCTGTAATGGTATTGGGTTTGATACCTGTAATGCCATGGGGTTTGGTCTCTGTACAGGTATTAGGTTTTGGCTCCTGTACTGGAATTGGTTTTGGCTCCTGTAATGGTATTGGGTTTGGTTCCTGTAATGGTATTGGGTTTTGGCTGCTGTAATGGTATTGGGTTTGGTCTCTGTGCTGGTATTGGGTTTCGCTCCTGTACTGATATTGGGTTTTGGCTCCAGTAATAGTATTGGGTTTGGTTCCTGTGATGGTATTGGGTTTGGTTCCTGTAATGGTATTGGGTTTTGGTTCCTGTAATGGTATTGGGTTTGGTTCTTGTAATGGTATTGGGTTTGGTTCCTGTAATGGTATTGGGTTTGGCTCCTGTAATGGTATTGGGTTTGGCTCCGGTAATGGTATTGGATTTCCCTTCTGTAGTGGAACTGGGTTTGGTCTATGTCATGCTTTGGGATTGGTGCCTGTAATGGTGTTTGGTTTAGTACTCATTATGTTATGGGTTGGTATCCATAATGGTTTTGGACTTGTTCCCTATAATGTTATTTCGTTTCATCCCTAAATTGCTATGGTGTTTTGTCCCTCTTGTGATAGTGTTGGAGTTTGGTTCCTATGATGATGTGGGGATTGGTACCTGTCATGGCTTTGGGTTTGTTAATTGTAATGTTTTGAATTTATACCTGTATGTCATGGGTTTTTGCCCCAATATTGGTGTTACTATGTAACTCAGTCTAACCAATAGAATGGGAGTCTGTCATGAATCTTCCAGAACATTCAGAAAGGATGAGTTTTTATAAGCGGGGCGAATTTCATAGCTGAGAAACCTCTTTCAGATGTTCTGTTCGTTTCCCGAGAAAGTCTCATTTTACACGTACTGGAATAGTAACAGCTGAAACGTTCTTTGTATCGTGTGTGTGTGTGTGTGTGTGTGTGCATCAGTGAGTGTGCATGTGTGTGTGTGTGTGTGTGTGTGCGTGTGTGTGTGTGTGTGTGTGTGTGCATCAGTGAGTGTGCATGTGTGTGTGTGTGTGTGTGTGTGTGTGTGTGTGTGTGTGCGTGTGTGTGTATGTGTGTCTGTTTGTCTGTATGTGTGCGTGCATGTGCGTATACATGCATATGTGTGTAGTGCATCTGTGTGTGTGCAAAATACTGCTGGCTGATCCAAGGTCAATAGAGCTTATTTCTGCCAGTGCTGGAACTGGACTCTCTGCCACTCAGTATCATCTTGCTCGCCTCACCAACCCCCACCCCTCCGGTTGATTGGCCCAGGTCCAGCTTGCCCCTTCCCCCACTGACCAATGATGACGCTGCATGCTTTCACTGGCCCGTTGAGGGGCGTGGTCATGCTGAGTGTGTGTGCTGTGCCTTTTCCTGATTCTCTGCACAATACTCAATAAAAGTGTCCTGCCTTTAACGGTAACGTCGCAAAGATGCACTGTAATCTAGGAAATATCCCTTTCACTGGAAAAGGTTATGAAATGATCGCCATCCAGTATCTCTATGATGCACTAGTAATCCCTATCTTTGTGCACCTAAATGAAATTCACACTCCCTGTGCTTTGTTTGTTTTTTAATCTAAAATGTGTTTGGGATGGTTCTGGGCGTTCGGATTTTTCATTAGGTGTTGAATGTCATTACACAGGTGTGGATGCTAAAGTAGACGACTGCGGAGCAAAACCAACGGTGAAGTCGACCTTAAAATTGGTTTTTGTCGCTGGTAACAACAATGGAATAATGGAGATGGAAAGGTTAAAAATTTAAAACAGATCTGAAATGAAAGAACTGAGACTTTTCGGTGGGGTTAAGAGTGATACTTCTAAACTGGACGGTAAAAACAGAGGTGAGTCGGTGGGGGTGAGAATGACACTTCAAAACTGAAATGTAAAAACAGGCGAGTCGTTGGCGTTTAGAATGACACTTGTAAACTGAAATGTACAAACAGAGGCAAGTTAGAGGGGTTTAGAATGACACTTGTGAACTGAAATGTGAAAACAGGTGAGTCGGTGGTGTTTAGAATGACACTTGTAAACTGTGTTATGGCCCCCAATTTGTTATTACAATTTACAACACAACAGCTACAGCAACAGCAAGGGATGACAGAAACAGTTTTAAAAACTTGAACACATTTAATTAACAGACAAAGACTAATACTAACCTACAACTAATAACCAAGATTGATTTACAAGAAAAACAGAAATATTTACAGTCCCCATTTGTTGCGGTGGCTTGGTGATGTCCTGGGTAAGGAAAAAGAAATGCTCTAACACAGGCAAAAATCCACAAAAGAAACTTCACAGGTCTTGAACAGAAATGACAGGTCTGGTCACATGTATCCTTCTCCTTGCAATTTCTCCTACTACTTCACAGTCTCAATTATTTCCTTATATCCTCTTTTGCAGACCCCACCCACATTTAGACCTCTTTTTTTTAATTTTCGGGGACTTGCCCCAGACATGTCCAGGACATGTCTAAACCTAGCTCCAGTCTGAGCTTAATAAAAGAAAGGTAAATACTGCCATCTAGTGGCCTCTATTCACATTACAACTGAAATGTACAAACAGAGACAAGTAGGTGGGGTTTAGAATGACACTTGTAAACTGAAATGTAAAAACAGGCGAGTCGGTGGGGTTTCGAATGACACTTGTAAACTGAAATGTAAAAACAGGCGAGTCGGTGGGGTTTCGAATGACACTTGTAAACTGAAATGTAAAAACAGGCGAGTCGGTGGCGTTTAGGATGACTCTTGTAAACTGAAATGTAAAAACAGAGGCGAGTCAGAGGGGTTTAGAATGACACTTGTAAACTGAAATGTGAAAACAGGTGAGTCGGTGGCGTTTAGAATGACGCTTGTAAACTGAAATGTACAAACAGAGACGAGTCGGTGGAGTTTAGAATGACACTTGTAAACTGAAATGTAAAAACAGGCGAGTCGGTGGCGTTTAGAATGACACTTGTAAACTGAAATGTAAAAACATGCGAGTCAGTGGCATTTAGAATGACACTTGTAAACTGAAATGTACAAACAGAGGCGAGTCTGAGGGGTTTCGAATGACAC
The DNA here is from genome assembly GCA_029721435.1 of Gymnothorax reevesii. Taxonomy (NCBI): domain Eukaryota; kingdom Metazoa; phylum Chordata; class Actinopteri; order Anguilliformes; family Muraenidae; genus Gymnothorax; species Gymnothorax reevesii. The sequence continues at coordinate 96,949,482 of CM056581.1, read as the reverse complement.
TTGTAAACTGAAATGTAAAAACAGGCGAGTCGGTGGCGTTTAGGATGACACTTGTAAACTGAAATGTAAAAACAGAGGCGAGTCAGAGGGGTTTAGAATGACACTTGTAAACTGAAATGTGAAAACAGGTGAGTTGGTGGCGTTTAGAATGACGCTTGTAAACTGAAATGTACAAACAGAGACGAGTCGGTGGAGTTTAGAATAACACTTGTAAACTGAAATGTAAAAACAGGCGAGTCGGTGGCGTTTAGAATGACACTTGTAAACTGAAATGTAAAAACAGGCGAGTCAGTGTGGTTAAGAATGATACTCGTAAACTGAAATATAAAAACAGGCGAGTCGGTGGGATTAAAAATGACACTTCTAATCTGAAATGTAAAAACAGAAATGAAGTCGGTAGGTTAAGAATGACACATCTAAACTGAAATGTAAAACAGAGGCAAGACGATGGGTTAAGAATGACACTTCTAAACTGAAATGTAAAAACAGAGGCGAGATGATGGGTTAAGAATGACACTTCTAAACTGAAATTTAGAAACAGAGGCGAGACGGTGAGGTTAAAAATGACAAATCTAAACTGAAATGTGAAAACAGTGGTGGGTCAGTGGGTTAAAGGTTGTATCAGCGATATGACGTCACTATTGCTGACAGTTGAAAAGTTCTCAAAACCCAACAGAGCCGCTCGCCCCTCCCCTTCAGAAGCTTGGAACATAAACGTGCGTTTCTTAAAGTGAAACTTCTGAGTAAAGCTGCTTTCACACCGGACGTACACGGCCATTTACCCAGGTGAGTGAGTCATTCTTAAGCTGCTTTCACACCAGATGCGAAAACGAATTTTTTGTGCAACAGATTACATTCAAAGTCAGTGCAAAGATGTGAATACATTCGCTTCTTTGCATTTCCTTTGAAAGTAATCTGTCGCACAAAAAAATTCGTTTTCGCATCTGGTATGAAAGCAGCTTAAGAATGAATCACTCACCTGGGTAAATGGCCGTGTGATAAACGCTCGGTAGCAGCAATGACCACCATTGCCAGACGATAAATTTACACCATTAGTGCTAGCTACAACAAAGTATCTGACAAGTATCTTAGCTCGGTATTACAAAATGAGTATTAACAATGTCACATAGATCACCACTTTTAGCTAAACTTTTCACACGGTTAGACATACATTGACAAATTTCAACTCCGAGTACTAACCAGAGAAAAAATGCTATTACATGAACACAGCTCGCTCGAAAGAGGAAATATCGATCTTTCTACTGTTTGATTCATTCTGACAGGCATGATCTATGCAAGATAGCCTTACAAAAACAATACTCGAGCTTCCCTCAATTTCGCTTGGGATGACAATTTACAATTCACATCCAGCCGAGTTAGCACCAGCTCTACTCACCTCAAGTAGAAACAAGGCGACCTGGGCAACAGAATTAAAACCATTCAGCTTGCGGATGGCTCACTCAGAAAAGCATCGTGCTGCGAAGCAGAAGTGACCATCACGGCGCGGGTTCGATCGCTGCCTCGTACCAACCAGCAGTGGTCGGCAGCTCTTTTCAGAAGTAGCGCGCAACTGGCCAATGCGCTACAGGGATGCAAATTGGGAAGGATCTGCTGGGAAGGGTTGTGTAGAGTAGAGAGTTCCCCTAGGCGCCTCCTGTTGGCCAGACGGGCGCTCATAAGGAAGATTCTGAGCTCACCTATGTTCTGGTATCCTCTGCCCTCATTCTGAGCTTGCGAAGTTTCAACCAGTGAGTGTATAAGAAACAGTGGCAAATCGGCGCATGCTTCAGAGGAGAGTTCCGAGCAGTGTACACTCTCCTGAGTTGGCAACAGGGGGCCGCATGTGCGAAAAGCCTCAGTACTTGTACATAGTTCCCTAATTGGATATTCCAGATTCGAGTGGGATTGGAGATGCCAAATGTATTTTTTTAAAATAATTAATTAATTAAAACCATTGAACTTCCGCAGTTCTCTCCAATGTTAGTATGGTTCCCCTATGTCTATTCAGGACTTTGCATAGCTGCGATTGCGTTCCTTTTTCCTTGACATGCACTTGTTCGAGTGTCTCTTTTTCGGTTTAGCTCCCACCATGCTTCACTCCGCCGCCTCGGTAGTGCCACTGCCAGTTCCTTTCATTGTTCAGTGCCACCTACTTGTCGTGCATGAGCACAGAACTGGCGCAGAAGACCCACCCCTGCCCTCCGATTCGTTGGAACACTTTTGTTGATGTTTGGGAACGCGGGTAAGGTCCCACGAGTTTGCGTATCTTTCTCAGTGCCTACGTGGCTGTAGGTGGATGACAGAGACTGGACTTTTTCACCGCCCACTCCTGAGAGGAGCTGCTAACAGTTTGTGAGGAAAACTCCTGTTCGTGACGAAGTATGTTTTGGCTCAGAACCGCTGATACGACCATAAAGAATGACACATCTGAACTAAGAAACACAGGAGGGTAAATTTGTGTGCATGGAGTCCTTAAGCACACTATTTTTTTAATTTTGTGTAATTGATGCTCCCAAATGAAAAGCTGAGACAAACTTAATGGCCAAAATCCCTGTTTAATACATCATGGGAATGGCAACAAACTCTAGTTTCTGGATAAGTGTTCATGTAGTTTATGGCTAAAACAGAAGCTACACTACATTAGCAACAGCATCAAAGATTTTTGTCCGGTGGGCCAGAAATCAGGTGGGTTTTGTCAAGTTTAGTCATCTTGTCTTAAGTGCTCAGCTTCCTGTGGTGTAATCGAGACACCCCCCCACCCTGACACACGCGCACACACACACAGACACACACACGCACAGGCAGCACATTCATACACGCACACCTCTGTGGTGCCAGCCAGAGAGAATCATACACGCTCTGTAATTCTCCTCACATTTTTTTTTTCTGAAAAAAAAAAAACACTGAGCAGCAGTTAGGTAAGGATGTAGCACATCCTCCCAATTTCAATAAAATATTTTATCCTCTGTACTTTCTCCTAGGCTAAATGTGAGAAAATATCTGCAGATAAGTAAATGGACCCTTCCCTCCCCACTCCCTGCTGAGGTCGCTGTTTGAGCCTCTGGACTGTCGGCCTGTGTGGTTTTTAATCCTTGAGTGGCTCCATTTACTAGACAGTGATGTGTGGAGTTTGGGTGTCGTTCCGGCCGTGTGATTACAGTCCTGGGCCTCGCTGTGTAAAATGGATGCTGTAGATTGCTTGTGCATTATTGCCGGGGTTGGCGAAGGAGGCCAGGTTAAAGGCATAATCATGGAGTTTGTAAGGGTGGTAAATTCCCTTGGGCGCAGTGGAATGTGGGCGATTAGTTCGGTTAGGATAAAATGCAACATTACGCTGGAGTCTGTTCGCTCTACCTCTCTTTCTCTCCCTCTCAATCTCCCCCTTTCTCTTCTCTCTCTCCCTTTTTCTCTCTCTCTCTCTGTTAGTCCCACTCCCTGCTCTAATCCGTCTCTCTGCCAAACAATTTACTGCACAGCTTTACTTCAGCATGTGTCAGGCTGCTCGAGGCCCCCCTGTGTGTGTGTGTGTGTGTGTGTGAGCACGTGTGTGTGTGTGTGTCTGTGTTTGTATTGTGTGTGTGTGTGTTTGTGTGTGAGAGAGAGGATGTGTGCATGTGTGTGTGCGAGTACTCATGGGTGTGTGTGTTTGTGTGTATGTGTGTGTTTGTTTGTGTGTGTGTCAACTGTATGAATGTACAACCCCAATTCTGAAATAGTTGGGAAAAAGTGTAAATTTTGAATAAAATCGAAATGTAATGACTTTCAGGTCACATGAGCCAATATGTTACAATAGAACATTGATAACATTTCAAATGTTGATATTTTACATTTATATCTGCAAAATGAGCTCATTTCAAATTTTTTGGCAGCAACAGGCTTCAAAAAAGTTGGGACACAGGCAAAAAAGAGCTGAGAAAGCAATTATTATATGAGAATCTGCTGAAAGAACATTGAGCAAGTAATTAAGTCAACTGGCATCGGGTGTGTAACATAATTGGCTGTAAAAGGGATGTCTTAGAGAGGCTGATTCTCTCAGAAGTAAAGATGGCCAGAGGCTCTCTAACCCGTGAAGGCTTGCGTAAAACAACTGTGGAATACTTTAAAAACAATGTTCTTTAATGTCAAATTGCAGCGGCATTGATGGTCTCATCATTGACAGTGCATATCATCATCAAAAGATTCAGAGAAACTGGAAAAATCTCTGTGCGTAAGGGACAAGGCCGAAGACCTTTACTGGATGCCTGTGATCTTCGGGCCCTCAGACGCCACTGCATCACTCACCGGCATGATTCTGTCATTGACATTACTAAATGGGCCCCGGGATACTTCAAAAAAACCCTGTCTGTAAACACAGTCCACCATGCCATCCACAGATGCCACCTAAAACTCAATCATGCAAAAAGGAAGCAATTGTTGAGCATGATCCAGAAGTGCCGCCGTGTTCTGTGGGCCAAGGCTCATTTAAAATGGACTGTAGCAAAGTGGCAAAGTGTCCTGTGGTCAGACGAGTCCAAATTTGACATTCTTGATGGACATCATGGGCGTCGTGTCCTCTGGGCTAAAGAGGAGAAAGACCACCCCTCCTGTTATTAGTGTTCAGTTTATAAGCCAGCATCTCTGATGGTATGGGGATGCATTAGTGCATATGGTGTGGGACACATGCATGTTTTAAAAAGTACCATGAAAGATGAAGGTATAGGTTTTAGAGCAACATATGCTCCCCTCCAGACGACATCTATTCCAAGGAAGGCATTGTGTATTTCAGCAGGACAATGCAAAACCACATACTGCAGCTATTACAACAGCATGGCTTCGTAGTAGAAGAGTCTGTGTGCTGAACTGGCCTGCTTGCAGTCCTGATCTTTCACCGATTGAGAACATTTGGCGCATAATTAAATGAAAAGTCCATTAAAGAAGACCCAAAACTCTTCAGCAGCTGGAAGCCTGTATAAAACAAGAGGGGGATCAAATTCCAATGGCTAAACCCAAGAAACTTGTCTCCTCAATGCCCAGATGCCTCCACTCTGTGTTAAAAAGAAGAGGGGATGCTACACCATGGTAAGCAGGCCCCTGTCCCAACTTTGAGACCTGTAGCAGCCATCAAATTTGAAATGAGCTCATTTTGTGGATAAAATTGTAAAATCTCTCCATTTCAACATTTGCGATGTTATTTCTGTTCTATTGTGAATAAAATACTGATTGGTGTGATTTGAAAGTCAATGCGTTTTGATTATATTCACAGTTTACACTTTGTCACAACAATTTCGTAATTGTTTGTTTATTTATTTATTTAATTATTTAAGAAGTAGGGACAGTACATATTGATGAACATAGGCATGTAAATATGCCAGATTATAGCCAAAGGCTAATTTACATCTGTTGTCCCTAAGCAAGTTTTAAAAAACAATATAATAATACAAGACAAAAATGCAAAAACCAATAATACACAATTAAAAAAAAAAAGACACACAGATGAGATTCATGCTTGTAGCACAGAAAAAATAATGCAGCCATCAGATATCAGTGCAATGAGAGGCAAGTACTGAAACTTTACGCTGCCCTAATTTGTCTCAAAGTGCAGAAGTGAATTGCACTCAGCCCATAAGTCTAAAGTGCTATAGCATAATACATATAGCCATGTTATTATACTGCGATTTATTGCACTAGACCCAATAAAAAGAGGAATGAATATGAAGAAAAAAGAACAAGTTAAAATGCTAATAATATTACCTTTTGATCAATATATTACACGTTGCCCTGTTACACATTAATGCCTGCATTTCGGTCAGTATATTGCATGCTGCCCTGTTGCAATTATACCTTAATACTTAACTATCCATCATGCTCACAAATTTGATTTGATCTAAGCCACAGCTTTAGATTCGCTTTAAAGGCTACAAAACTGGAACACTCCCTTATGGAGGGTGGTAAACTGTTCCACAAAACGCCACCCTTGCAACAGAAAACATTTTGAACAAAAGTGGTGAGGTTTTTAACGAAATGAACCAAGAGCAAACTCCAGTAAAATGCAAAAGGAGGTTTTATTTCTGAAGGGAGAAATCCCCCAACAGAGCTGGCAACAGTACAAAGTCCGCAATCCAAAATCAGAATCCAAAGGGCGAAATCCAGAGTCATACACAAGGCACCAATCACAAAAATCGTAGTCAGACAAAAGAGGTCAAAAAACAAGAACGCGGCAAAAGTAGAGGGAATAGGCAAAGCTCGATATCAAGGACGGTCCAGTCAGAAAGATAAATCACAATGAATCAAGGCGAAAAAAAACGTAGCACAGGAGACAAGGAAGAACGATCTGACAAGAAAGTGAACCAAACAGACATCTTATATACACATCCGGGGTAAACACATGATCAGGGAGAACAGGTGCAATCAATGGAGACAATGATCAGGGAGTGACACATGAGTAAATAAACTAATTACATGAATTAAACAGTAATCAAAACGTAGACTGGGATCACGAGACAAACCTATGAACAGAACAGCTCCGGTCAAGGAGTAATAAAGTGCATCCTAAAAAGAAAGGAAAGAGCAAAGTAAATGTGGAATCCACAGAAACTTGCAGCAGAGATAATTAGGGATAGGCAAGGAGGCGGAGACTAGAACTGGGCGACTGCTGAGAGATCATTAGTCAATTAGTATGTGCAGCTATACAATCCCGAGTGCATGTTAGTAAGTTAGTAAAAATATACGAGATTAGTGTGAATTAGTAATTAGCAAAAACAATAAACTGTTAGTATGTGTTAGTAAGATAGTAAAGTAAGAGGAAGGAAGAACACGAGATAATGAAAGATGATTGAAACCCAGAAACCAATAAATTACCTGAATGAGTGGCACGCAAGACAAGGGACCGTGAGCAAAGATACACACCTGACAAGACGGGGGAGACAAAGTGCAAAGCATGGCAAAGAAAACATGGCATGATAACTAATAAACTAAAACGTGAAGAATAATAAAACAAGGAAATCTAAAATACCAAAAACACAATACATAATCCTAAGAATGGTCAGACATAAGCAATGGTCAAGAATGCGTAGATCAATCTAACGTGGCACAAGGCCAGGCACAGAACTTAAACATGGACATGGCAGAAACGGAATCACAACACTAACAGGTACCTCACAGTCACACCTGGCTCTGACCCTAGTGATCTGAGTTGTTGAATTACTGGATATTCTGTACTTCATGTAGTCATTTAGAGGAGGCGGAGGTAGCCCACTTAAGATTTTATACATCTGGCAGGCAATTTTAAATTTTTTTTAATTCTCAATGCTTAACAAGTTGTATCTTGAGAGAATGTTACTATGAATGTTGATATGAGAAGGGCTTTTAATCTAGTACGTTCAACTCCTTTTTATTGAATGATTCCAGTGGTTTCAGAGTCGTTACTCCTGCCAAAGACCAGCTGGTTCGGCAATAACTTAAATGTGAAAAAATCATGGAATGAAGGAACATGGCTGCTTCAGCAGTCAGAGGCCTCCTTATTTATTTGAAAATGTTTAAATTATATTTAACTGTCTTCGACACCATTTTGACATGACTCTTAAAAGAGAGGTCAGAGTCCAACATCACACCCAGATATTTGAACTCCTTCGCTAATTTTAGTTCTTGGTGACCTTTACACCCGTACCCGATGCACACTGACCTACCCTAACACACTGATACACCAAATCACATGCGTACCTCAGACGCACGCGCACACACAGATCCGCGCGCATACCCCACACATATTACATGCATATCCTATCCGGCGCACCTATTTGGTATCTATGCTCCAACCGGCTTACCGGCACAAATTCTACTGACATACTTGGAACCACATTTACGTCTGATCTTCTGGCTAAATCCCACTTGGAGAATAGGGTCTCCTCTGCCAGACGCCGTGCCTTTAGTCTTACCGGTTTCTCTTCTCAGTGGCTTATACTGAGGTAAAACTGTATTTCTGGAAAACTGCTGTATGCCCTATTTTAACATTTGAATGTCATGCCATTGAACTGTCCGCCACGGAAATTAAGGCTATGGAAAGTTTCCAGTGTGACATGATAAAAAATATTCTTGGGCGACCCAAGAGGAGTCACCATAGCCGTCTGTTTAAAGTCTTGGGTATATCTTTAGTGCCTGATCTGAGCAAGTCCAGGGCCAGTCTGCTCAACCGAATTTTTAAACGTGAGTCCCTGTGTAAGAAGCTCAATTGTATTTTATTGTCTGAATGTATGTGCCATGACTCCGTCTTTAAAGGTTCTTTGATTTCAAATATATTAAAGGTCGGCTTTTATGACCCAATTGATTTCACCTATTCTGCTGGGCGGGGCAAGCGGGGCTTCAGCCTCCGAGGATGGTATTGTGGACTCTTTGAAATCCCTCATCTTCGTGGACGGATACGGCGTGGCCGGTTTAGCGGAGCAAACTCTCACTCAATTATTAGTTAAGGCTTTTTAGCTCTGTATTGTTAGTGTTATACTCTGTACATTCTCCTTAAGGAGGTTCTATATAAATAAAAATTACAGATGGGGGGTTCAACACCTTGAGTGACACAGAGTCTGATACCATCTAGTTCTCAAGAAAGCTACACTACCTTAGTGGGACTACGACAAGCTTTGTAGGGTTAAATGGCCTGCTCTCGTCAATAAGAATTGAACCATAAGTTGCTCTCCCGGTCACCAGAATACCCATCTTCCCCAGCAGCAAAGGTTTTTTACCGTCGAGGTCCCTGGCGGAAGTGCTGCGGTCACGCGCAGGGAACGGAGAGCCTCGCGTGACTCCACTTCACGTCTCGAAATGGCTTCCCTGCCACCGCGTGGGTCTTGGGATTGGGCGAGATAACGAGACTTCGCGTGTCACACCGCTGGCCACACGCGCGCAGCTGTGGAGTCGGTCTCGCTTCTGCAGACGTATCCTGCGCGACTTTAATCGCGGCACGACTCGCTATCCTCCCCCTGAGCTGAGAAAGCGCGGAACAGATGTGTCTGAGTGTTCGTTCAGAGGTCTGTCAAGAATATCCACGCCGCATTGCCGCGTTCTCACTTCTGCGAGAATGTGGTGGCATTTTTGGAAGATTTTCGCTTTATCCCTACCATCCAGGCTTTACGCGGGATCATGTAACTGCGATACAGTCAGAGTCGTCCTGCTTCCGCGGCTGCACTAGTTGAAAGATGCAAACAATGCGTTCTGACGCAGAAATAGACAGATTCAGCCTTGAGGTCTATGGCTTTATCTCCCGCCTCTGCGCTCTTGAGAAATAAAACAGGCCTTTTTTCAGACGCACGCATAGGCCACTAATGGGGCTCATTATTCCTGAGCCTGTGATGTTATGAGCATTATAGGCCTCCCTCTGCGGTGGCATCTGCCCTGGAAAAAAATATGCAATTATGTTACGATGTAATTACCCGCGTTTTAAGAATGTATTGAGGCCAAGGCAGTTTGTTTTCGGGATTTGTGCGAAACATGCGGTTGCAGTTACAGGCTCTGGCCACACGGGGCCCTAGTTTCATTGCGAATGGCTGACTGGCGTTCGCTGTATGTCGTGTGTAGTTGCTGAAATTTTTTCTAGATGCACTTATATTTCGGGCGCAGAAATCATGCTCTGCCGAGACTGTCCTTCTCTCTTCGTTCTCATTCCACAGCAATTCAGTATGTCTGTCCATTCATCCATCCATGATGCAATCTGTTTTATTCCTGGTCATGGCCTGAGAGAGATGCAGAAACACGCCCTGGACAGGTCACAGATGTATTACAGGGATCTTGAAAATATTATTTGCTTTCTCATGACTTAATTGACTTTTCACATCCAGTGTTCAGCTGGATTTTTCACGCTTATGACTCTGACTCCTAGTTTGAATGGTGCCTTGTGGTTATTCGTCCAGGGTTAAAATTCACCGTCCAGGTGCCCTTGTATTATGTGCTGTGTTTTCCTGTTATGGTTTTGTGACGATAGGACTATAACACACCCCTGTTTTTAACCGTCAGTCTTTAGAGATTCACTGTTTACAGATTCTTCTCCTTTCTTCTGACACTGAGATTGCTGACAGGCAAGGTCTGCAGGGACAGGCTCGTCTGAGGAGATGCAGAGGAAGGGTGTGTGTGTATGTGTGTGTGGGAGGGTGCGTGCTCGTGCACGCGTGTGTGCGTGTGTGTGTGTGTGTGTGCGTGTGTATATGCGCGCATTTGTACGTGATAGCATGTGTGCGTGTGTTTGCCAGCATGTGTGCACTTGTGTGCGTGTGTGTGTGCATGTGTATGTGAGTGTGTGTGCATGTGTATGTGAGTGTGTGTGCATGTGTGTGTGTGTATTCGTGCATACCTGCTTCTGCATGTGTGTGAGCGTGCATACGTGTGTGTGTGTACGTGTGTGCATGTTTGCGTGTATGCATGCATATGTGTGTTTGTGTGTGTGTGCATATATGTGCGCATTTTTGTGCGAGTGTTAATATGGAACTGGCCTGTAACCCCCCTGTGACTCAGGCTGCGTCTTTAAGGTCAGTCCAGCCCTCAGGCCATATGAAAGTGTTTGTGATTCAGTGGCTCCCCCAGTAGGTCTCTGAGGTGTAGTGCAGATGATGGGGCTCAGAGGAGAGGCTCATTCAGAAGCAGACCAAAACCTGATCTCTCTCTCACACACACACACACACGCACACACACACACACACACACACACACACACATCACTGTCCTGATCACAGTCACACACATACAAACCCCAGTTCCAATGAAGTTGGGACGTTGTGTTAAACGTGAATAAGAACAGAATACTATTATTTGCAAGTCCTTCTCAACTTCTATTCAATTGCGTACTCTACAAAGACAAGATATTTAATGTTCAAACTAATAGCCTAAACTTTAATGTTTTTTTTTTTCAGAAATATTCACGCATTTTGAATTTGATGCCTGCGACACGTTCCAAAAAAGCTGGGATTGGGGCATGTTTCCCACTGTGTTCCATCACCTAGCTGCAGCCATCGCGGGATTTGGAGGGCTTATCGCGCAACTTCGGCAAGATTCTCGCTTAATTTTTCAGGAATCTCGCGCAGCCAGCTTACTTGCAGACCCGCTCGAACGCATCCAAGTTTTTCGTTGTTGGCAAGACGAGGACCACTGATGCCAGGGATTGCAGGGTCCTAAACATCGTCATTTGTCATCTTATGTTAGCTTAACAACTTATATAACCGTTAAATTGCCTACAATATTTCTTTTCACAGTCTACTTAGTGAATTGTATGCATACAAATTATGACGTAACGTTGTCCCCCGTCGTCCTTGGATGGAATACACTGTATCGGGATTACTGAACAAAAGTTTCTTAAAAATAAAAAAAGAAATTAAATGTAGCCGGTGCATCGGAATCAGACAACTGTTGATTTGTTGGGGAAACTGAGTGTTAATACTGCTGCTCTTATTTTTATATATATATATATATATATATATATATATATATACAAGGTATATTCAATAAAAGTATAAATGATTAAAAAAAAAGGGGGCAGTCAGAATACTACATGTCAGCACGACTGTTGTCTGCCTTTTTGACTGTTGTTTACACTTCCTTAAAAGAGACAATTTTATTTTGTAGTATAATTTTAGGTAAAAAAAAATTCTTTCATCACAGTGCAATGTTATATTGCGTCATTATGCAATAATGTACTTTAATGTACTAATTACTTTGTAATTAAAGTACTGAGGAAAATGGAGGGTTGCATCAATGAATTTAAGGTTATTTCTATTTAATTAGTGAACATTTTACTCATTAACAGAAATAACACACTCTCCCTGATGGTAAAATTGGTATAATTGGTAAAAAAAAAATGGAATTCCAAGAAATTAAAACAGAAAAAATGGAATTTGAAAAAGTAAAACGGAATTTAGAAAAAAAAAAACTGATTTCATCGGGCCCTACTCAATAAGCGTTTGGGAACTGAGGACACTAATTATAGAAGCTTTGTAGGTGGAATTCTCTCCCATTCTTGCTTGATGTACGGCTGCAGTTGCTCAACAGTCAGGGGTCTCCATTGTATTTTACGCTTAATAATGTGCTGCACATTTTCAATGGGAGATGGGTCTGGACTACAGGCAGGCCAGTCTATTACCCGCACTCTTTTACTACGAAGCCACACTGTTGTAACACGTGCAGAATGTGGCTTGACAATGTCTTGTTGAAATAAGCACGAATGTCCCTGAAAAAGACATTGCAGGGATGAAAGCATGTTTCTCCAAAACCTGCATGTACCTTTCAGCATTAATGGTGCCCTCACAGATGTGCATGTTACCCATGCCATGTGCACTAACACATCCCCATACCATCACAGATGCTGGCCTTTTAACTTTGCACTGATAACAATCTGGGTGGTACTTTTCCTCTTTAGCCCGGAGAACACAGCGTCCATGATTTCAAAAAACAATTTGAAATGTGGACTCGTCAGACCACAGCACACTACAGTCCATCTCAGATGAGCTCAGGCCCAGAGAAGCCGGCTGTGTTTCTTGGTGTTGCTGATGTATGGCTTTCGCTTTGCATGGTAGAGTTTCAACTTGCACTTGTATATGTAGCGACAAACTGTGTTAACCAACGATGGTTTTCCGAAATGTTTCTGAGCCCACATGGTAATATCCTTTACAGAATGATGACGCTTTTTAATGCAGTGCTGCCTGAGGGGCCGACGTTCATAGGTATTCAGTGTTGGTTTGAGGCCTTGCCGCTTACCTGTAGAAATTTCTCCAGATTCTCTGAATTTTTTGATCATATTATGGACTGTGAATGATGAAATCTCCAAATTTCTTGCAATTGAACATTGAGAAACATTGTTCTTAAACTGTTGGACTATTTGCTCACACAGTTGTTCACAAAGTGGTGAACCTCGCCCCGTCCTTGCTTGTGAACGACTGAGCCTTTTGGGGTATGCTCCTTTAACACCTAATCATGACACTCACCTGTTTCCAATTAACCTGCTCACCTGTTCCAAACAGGTGTTTTTTGAGTATTCCTCAACTTTCCCAGTCTTTTCTCACCCCTGTCCCTGCTGTTTTGGAACGTGTTGCAGGCATCAAATTCAGAATGTGAATATTTCCAAAAAAGCAATTTAGTTTAACATTTTGGACTTTAAAAATCTTGTTTTTGTAGTGTACTCAATGAAATAGAGGTCAAAAAGGATTTGCAAATCATTGTATTCTATTCTTATTTGATGTTTTACATAATGTACCAACTTCACTGGAATTGGGTCTTGTACAAACAGGCACATTCAGTCATGCTCACAGTCACACATATACACAAACACACTCAATCAGTCATGCACACGGAGACACCTATACACTGACTGACAAACACAGATTTAGTCATGCTCGCAGTCACACACAGACACGATTTCAATCATGCATATGATCACCCACATACACAGACAAATGCACATTCAGTCCTGCTCAAACACACACATACGCGCGCACACACACATATACATACACACACACACACACACACACACACCCACACACACACACATATGCATACACGCACACACACACACACACACACGCTCGCGCACGCACACACATTCAGTCCTGCTCACAGTGACACATGTACTTGTACACAAACACACACATTCATTCATGCTTACAGTCACACACATTCACAGATAAACATGCATTCAGTCATGCTCACAGTCACACGTATACATAGACACACACACATGCGCGCACACACACACACAACGGTGTAAATTAGCCGCGCAGTGCTGGCACTTTCCGGCTCTTCTCAAGTCTAAAAATAGCACGCGGCTCATCACTCTGCAGTACAAATATAAGACTGAGGATTTCGCAGTTTTAAATAAAGACTAGGGTCAGCTGTTCGGAAGGTTCAGACACACACGAGGTGTCACACACATGTGCGTGTAGGGAGTCGGAACAACCAAACACGACAGGGTCAAGGGTAACGCGCCGCACAGCGTGTGTAAAATTGAAAGAAAAAATCACAACACCCTCTTCGTTGGGAAATCACCACACGTACCACACATTACTCCACAGAGAAACAGTGCTTCATCTGAGGGAGCTGGTGATTGATAAAGCCCATTAGTTCAAGTGAAGCGGTACTGTAGATTAGTGGGTTAGTGGAGGGATGTGGTGCGATAGCGTCGATGCTAATGGTTTGTTTATTTACTGATCCTGTATACTGTCTTTTCGGATTAGATCACTTGTCGTTGTAAAACGGCCAGTGATCATGAGTTTATGTGTGAGTGTGTTTGTTTCTGCGTCAGTCTGTTGTGTGTGTGTGTGTGTGTGTTTGCGCATGATCATGATGTCTTCTTGATTGCTGGTATGTATGTTTTTGTATCTGTCTGTCTATGTGTAGTCTCTGCAGGCACATGTCTTTGTTTATGCAAGTTTGTGTGTGTGTTTGTGTGTGTGTCGTCGGGGCGTGTTCTGAGAAAGGCTGCGCTCAGTCTGTTTGGGATCTGAGTTTAAGTGGGTCAGAACAGGAGAAAATAATCACGAGGGGATGACGAGAATAATGAAACGGGGCGAGCGTTTTTGTCGCGAGCTCGCTGACGCAGTTCGGTGCCTTTCAACCTGCGGTTCAAACAGCGCCGTGAGGGCAGATTCCGACAGACGCACCACGCCTGTCTCATTTTTACATTCTTCTTAGCAAGTGATGCCCCCGCCCACGCAAAAAAGGGAGTTTGGTCCCACGTTATCCTGTTTTAGTAACACAAACTTCAGTGTGTTTATCTCTCTAGAGACTGACGGCCACTGATACCATCTTCTGCTGATTGGGGTGAGATTCATTCACTGTTCAGGAGAAAAAAGGAACCCAGTATCGGCTGGGCGACAGACAAACAGGTTGGCCAATGTTAGGCGCCGCCAACTGTCAATCAGAGGTCATGTGACTGGCCTTCTCCAGGAAGGCGGTTTCCTGTGAAAGGCTGCTGTGTGAGTGACAGCTGTGGTGTCAGCAACAGAGATTAAACAGGTGACCATCTCCAGAGCCCTCTGTCTTCTACAGCCCTATCTATCTATCTATCTATCTATCTATCTATCTATCTATCTATCTATCTATCTATCTATCTATCTATCTGTCTGTCTGTCTGTCTGTCTGTTCCTTCTTCACTCTCTTTTCATCTCTTTCCCCACTCTCTCGCTCTTTCACCTCTCCTCTCTCGCTTTCTCTCCTCACCCTCTCTCTCCCCTCTTCTAAATCTCCCTTTCTCCTCTCGCTCTCTCTCCCCCACCCATCATCCCCATCTCTCTCTCTCTCTCTCTCTCAGGCTGTAGTGTACAGTTTGGAGGGGGGTGTGTTACAGTTATTCTGTGGCTCAGTCATATACAGACGGAGGGGGGGGGTCACTCGTACTCCCGGCTCGGAGTCTCTCCCTCACGATCGCTGCGCAATACAGGGTGAGAGTTTAGTGTTTCGGGGCGAGAGCTGAGCGTTTCGCAGCTGGAGTCGAGCGTTTTGGGGGGAGTCTGGATATGACTGAATCGGCATGAACCCCCCCTCTGTGAAAATACACCTGCTGAATGGGGCTCACTTTAACACCTACATGCACCAGGTGAGTGTGTGTGTGTGTGTGTGTGTGTGTTCCCTTTGGAGGAAACGCCGATAATGAGTGCGTGACTCTGCGAGTGTGGGAGTTTTACATTGCCTGGAGGAAACGCAGTCTGAGTGTGTAAGCGTGTGTGTGCGCTGCGCACATGTGTGTGTGTGTGCGTGTGTGTGTGTGTGCCTGCATACGCATGCTTGCGTGGGAGCTTTGCACCTCCGGGATGAAATGCAGGCGTGTGCATGTATGTGTGTGTGTGTGTGTGTGTACAGACGAAGTGCAGACTCTGTGTCTGAGTGCCGTGTGCCTCTCCCGTACCTCATGTCTCTTACGGTCTGTCTGTCTGTCTGTCTGATGTGATTGTTTTTGCGGCGAGCTCGTGTTATGGTGCGCTGCGTAACCCACCCTCCTGTGTTCGCTAACAGTGTTCGCTGAGGGCCGGCGTTGCGTTGCGTTGAGGTGTCTGGTCGCACGTGGGCCGGACCGGTGGAACTTTATTTGAGGTCATGTCTCCTGGGGTGTGACGTACGAGCTGCCGGGGCAGGAGGGTGTTAGCACGGGGCGCTAACAGACTCAGTGGCTAACGATCGAATGATCGTGCCCTCCTTTTGGGGGGGAGGTGTCACCCCTGTCACAGCTGTCTCTCTTTCCTCTGACTGTATGCGAGCTTAAGACTGGGCTAACGGCTTGCGTACCTCACAGCCGGAGACACTGAGGACCTGCGCAGCTGGCGCTGAGTTAGCCAGGGGACGAGTTAGCATTTGAGCAGGAGGTAACGGTAGCGGTGGGTTTGTCCTGCTGCTCGATGCTCAGTTAAAGCGGAACTTTTGAGCTCCCGTAGGGTGAAGGGTTGTGTTTTTAATCAGAAGCTTGTGGACGTTTTGCCGCTTGATGGGGCGATTCTGGAGAGATGCGATCGTCAGGAAACGCGCTCCAAGAGGGAAGAGCGTGAGCTGTCAGCGCCGGGAGTGTGTCTGACGGGGGTCTGACGGTGACATGTACGAGGTACACCACCCTGTGTGTTTGTGTGTGTCTGTGTCTGTGTGAGTGTGCTCAGTGTGTTTGTGTGTGTGTGAGTGTAAGTGTGTGTCTGAGATTGTGTGTACTCTGCTTGTATGTAAGTTTGTGTGTTTGTGTTGGACTTTCATGTGTGTGTGTTTGTGCCTGTGCGTTTGCGCATGTGTGTGTCTGTCTGCGTTTATGTGAGCTCTTTGTGTTTGTTTGTGAAAGCTCAGTGTGTGTGTGTGTGTGTGTGTGTGTGTGTGTGTGTTCGAACTCAGAGTGCAAGCGTGTGTGTGTGTGTCGGGTATGGAGGTGTGAGATATGTGTATATGAATGTGTGTATATGTGCGAGCTCTGTGTGTGTGTGTGTGTGTGTGTGTGTGTGTGTGTGTGTGTGTGTGTGAGAGAGAGAGCTCTCTGTATGAACGCATGCATCTCCGTGTGAATGCGACCTGTGCTCTCCGCTTGTGACACTGGTCCCATTCCTGTCAGTCGTCGCCTTCGGCTCACTGACCTGAAGCGCGTGTGAGATGCAGGACCTGATGTGTATGGTGAGCAGCACTCCTCAGTGCGTCTGTGCTGAGGTGCGTGTGAAACACACCAGGTTTACTGACAGCGTCACAGCCGGCTGTCATCCCGACGCGTCTCCTGCGTCTCACTGACAGTTTCTCTGCTTCTCTCTCCAAAAGCACTCGCTGTCAGTGTTCCTCAGGAGAGTGAAGATCGGCATGAAGAAGGCATCATGAACCAATTGCTATTTTAGGAACAGACAGTCTGGATCCGGGGGACCAATTGTGTTGTGTTTGGGAACTTCTGTAGTATTTCATCCTGATATCGCCTGATATCTGAGTCACTTTCAGTCACTTCAGTAGGAGGCGGTTCAGTCCTGATGAACTCTGGGGTCTTGTTCAAGGGCCCAGCAGTAGTTTTAATTGTGCTAAGGCTGCACTAGGTTTCTAATCTCTATTACGCTACAGGCCATGTGGTTGCACATAACTAGTCTGCCAGCAGTTTGAAGTCCGGAAGAACTCCCAATATGTTATGGTCAGTGAGCCTTGCCGTGACAAAGTGATCTGATGGTCACACTGTAGATGAAGTGTTGCTCATAAAGGCTTTATACAGCATGTGTAATGCCTTCATAAATGAGACATAATGTCTTTATAAATCATACATAAGCAAATGTCACGCTTTGTAAAGGGTGAAATTACATCCTTATTCAGCATATAGTGGCTAAATGCTATAAAGGGTTACATCGTCAGCTAATTGACGTCATTGTCACATTTGGCATCACATGCTGAATAAGGATGTAATTTCACCCTTCACAAAGCATGTCATTTGCTTATGTATGATTTATGAAGACATTTATGTCTCATTTATGAAGGCATTATGCATGCTGTATAAAGCCTTTATGAGCAGCACTTCATCGAAAGTGTGAACACTCTTGACTTTAATTTCGATGATTATTTGCTTCCTTTCTCGTTACAGAAGCCAATCGTTTTCTTAACGGGGGAACTTATAAATTCATTAATGTTCAGTGAAACAAAATGCAACAGAACTGAGGACTCAATCAATCGCAATGAGCACTGAATGCAAGTTTCATAAATGGGAATGCGGAACATAGGAAAGTGTTTGTGTGTGTGTGTGTGTGTGTGTGCATGTGTGTGTGTGTGTGTGTGTGCATGTGTGCGTGTGTGTGTGTGTATGTGTGTGTGTGTGTCTATATGTATGTCTGTGTGCATGTGAATGTGTGTGTGTACCTGTGTGAGTATGCATTTGCCTGTGAGTATGTGTGTAAGTGTTTCTGTGTATGTATGTGTGTGTGTGTATATATATATATATATATATATATATATATATATATACACCATGTTGTGTGTGTGTGTGTGTGTGTGTGTATACTGACCAAAAAAAGAGATGCAATTTTCTCTTTCTTGATTTTATCGAGTGTAACTGTTATCAATCAACACTTCATAGCTATCAAATGAAAGAGGTAATCTCAGACAATAGATACAACAAAAAAATCAGGTTGGAATATCGCCATGTTGGCTTTTATTTAACAAGGTGAAGTTCGACGTTACGAAACCCAAATGACACTATCAGTATCTCGTATATCCCCTGTTGGCGTTGCACACGGCGGTACACCTGCGTCTCATAGACATCACCAGAGGTCTGATTGTCGCTTGTGGAACAGTGTTCCACTCTTCAGTTAGTGCTTGTCTTAGCTGACGTACTGTAGGTGGCGGAGGTCGACGTCTCCGGATCGCTGTATACAGAATGTCGCACAAGTGTTCTATAGGAGAAAGATCTGGAGAAAACGCTGGCCAGGGAAAGATTTGCACGTGTTCTGCCTAAAGGAACTCCATACAGATATGTGCCACGTGCGCGCGCGCGTTGTCCTGTTGGAAAGTCAGTCGGTGACGTCGGACAAACGGAAGGAGGAATGGAGAATTTCATCATGGTAACAGATGGTGTTGAAAAACGCTTCACAGCAGCAGTTTGAGTTGCCGACCGGAAGTGATCCCGCAAATGCAACAAGCGGATACGACGGTCAGACGCTGGAGTCGTAACACGTGACCCACCGGATCTGGGTCGATCGGCCGTGTGTTTAGTGGCATTAAATCTGGTTGTGAGGAGACTAATTGTTGCAGAATGCATGCCGAATTGACGGGAAACTCTATCTACCGGATTTCCGGCCTGTAGCATCCCGTTCACGCATTCTTGTTGACCTTCCATTCGTCGTGGCATTATAACCCGTCTGATTTTTACCCATTTTCGGTTGGACTTTTAGAGGCCCTGGTGTCCACGAGGAGCTCGTAGGACTCAAACTCTACGAGGAAGTGTTAGGACAATGGCAGTACTCGAACCCAAGCACTGCCGATGTTTGGTTCCGGACAAATGGCGGCTCCAGAATGCGCACCGGATTACGTAATTACGTTTCTTTTTTTGGTCAGTATATATGTACAGTATATGAGTGTGTGTGCATGTTTCTGAGTTTGAATGTGAGTGTGTGCTTGTGTGTGTGCTTATATGTGTTGTGTGTGTGTGTGTGTGTGTGTGTGTGTGTGTGTGTGTGTGTGTGTGTGTGTGCGCGCGCACGTATGTGTGACTGTTTGAGTGTATGTGTTTGTCTGTGTGTGTGTGTTTTGATCCAGACTGTGAGCAGGGCTGAAGGCACGGTGTATCAGTTGACCAGCTGACAGGCCTCTTGACGATTGCGGCGCTAACGAAGTGCGAGTGACCTGATAACGTGTGTGTTAGGTGAGCCCTCCTGCTGGAAGGGGCGCACGCGAGACATCACTACGCCAACATCATCCGAGTTTCCGGTTGCGGAGGAACGTTTCCGAAATCTATTGCCCTTCATGGAACTCAAAGCCTGGGCGGCACGTACTGACGGTACAGGCCAGTGTGTCAGCGATCAGACTTCTCTACGGAGAATTCCAGCTGAAACCAACATGAGCTGGTCCAGCTGGGGTGCCTCTCAAGTGTTTTTTACACTTGACGCTGGTTTATGCTGTGTTTTTGACATGAAGCTGGTTGTGTTGTGTTTCTGAAACTTGAAGTTGGTGTACCTTGTGTTTTTGACTCTTGAGGCTGGTGTATGTAGTATTTTTGACACTTGAAGCTGGTTTATTTCCAGTATTTTTACGCTTGATGGTGATTTCGCCGCGTTTCTGGCACTTGAAGATAGTTTACCTTGTATTTTCAACACTTGAAGCTGGTGTATGTCGTGTTTTCGACATTTGAAGCTGTTTTATGTCATGTTTTTGACTCAAGAAGCTGGTTCATCAGTTTCATCACCAGCTTTCTCTACTTTCAACCAGCTTCACTCTCAGAGAGGCCAACTTTAGCCTTCAATTGACCAGCAATGCCCAGCTACAAGTGTCAATAACACAACTGAATTGTTTCAGGTACAGAATGTAGTGTATCGTTTGGACAAACCACGATGACATTTGCTCAAAATTCATTACTCCTCTATTCTTGGTTCTGTGTTGCGTTCACCTCTGTGAAAGTGGCCATCACAAGTAGGGAAGGGTTGTGCATTTATTGAATTTCACCACAATTTTATTCTCCGTGAAACTTTTTAGGTTATATAAGGGCTAAAAAATGTATAATGCTTAGAATCATGTGCTGTGTTTGGAAGCATGAGTTGAGTTGGATGGGATGTGTTTGAAGTGTGTGTGTGTGTGTGTGTGTGTGTGTGAGAGTGTGTGGGGTGCTTGTGTGCATATGCAGTGTGTGTGCAAGGGTTTACGTGTAGAAAGCTTAAGGCCCGATCACGCTGAACTTCGGACTGAGCGTCACACCGAACTCCTCTAATGAGGCGCTGTCGAGCTGAAAGATGTGTTCACAGGAACGGTGTGGATTAATCATGCCTGAGGAACAGCGAGTGTGGATTAATCATGCCTGCTCACACAAGGAAGTGCGAGAGAGCAGGAGTCTGTGCTCTTGGTCAGAGCCGATACCAGCTCAAAGCGTTGACGCTGAATCTGTAATGTCATCCTGTGACCGCAGTGACATTTCACAGTCCTGTTTGGTGCCAGTTTGTCAGTGGAAACCATGTCAGGCTAGAGCTCAGTCCTTATTTCATAGAAATCTCCTCATCTCGCCCCTCCTGACTGTAGTCATAGATCTCCAGAGAAAGTACAGTGAGCCGTTATTATGGGACACTGTGGGACCATAGGTGAGTTCCAGAATAACACTACAGTGGGTGACTGAAGCAGGAAGTGAAGGTTCTGCACTACAGTTACAGACCTCACAGAGCATCACCAGGGGAGAGACCCAGCGTCTGGTGATGTCTACGCGTCACAAACTCAAAGCCATCACTCCATGCCGAGGATATGAGGATGTATGACCGCATGATTAAAACAAGAGCCCTCTGAGAGCACAGCATCCGGAGTTTCGACTGCAATATGCGCATCATCAGTCTTTCTGCAGCATTGAGCAAAGTTTCAGGGACGGCCCATGAAAACTGTAGGAGGAGTTCATATCACCAGCTAAGGACCTTCCGAGACAGACGGATGGACGAAGGGACTGACAGACGGACTGGGCCATGATACAATCCCCTTTTTGGGCTGCCTGGTGGGGGATAATTATTTCTTGCGGTTACATTATGTTAATCCAGTATTTTTTTTTTTTTTGATCTGCTCAAAAAGTGAAGGGGACATCGTACAAAGGCGCTGTCATTCTGAACCAGCTCATCCAGTGTGGGTGAAAACTCCCTCACATTAATGCTGACGGCCTGCACTTCAATATCATTGTCACTGTATCCTTTCAAACTCCGCAAAATCAAAGCTCTGGGGCACAGAAGCAAAATAAAAAAATGTGTCACTGTCCAATGAATTGTCCCACTCACTTTATTTCTTGTTAGGTACGATGGTGCAGTCCACATGTGTCTTAGCAGGAATGCAGTCTATACCAGGGGTCCTCAAATCTGGACCTCGAATCCAAATACAACCCAGGTTTTCTGTTATCCCAGGCAAGTAAGTGAACAGTTAGGGCCTGTGATTGGCCAGACTGTGTTAACACCTGACTCCCAGGTAGAGGGAGGGTGGAAAACCAGCGGTCCTCGGACCTCGTAGGGTGTGATTTGAGGACCAGGGGTCTATACTGTATGTTTCCTCACGGGAATGATGCCATTTGCATGATTCTTGGCGGGATTGATAGTGCACTGCAGACGTTTTCCGTGTGATTGCTGTCGCAGTCTGCATGTTTTTTTTTTTTTTTTTAGCGGACATGTGTCGCAGTTTTCCTGTTTCGTTGTGGGTTTGGTGGCCTCTTCATGCCTGTTAATAAATGGAGTCTTAGCTTTCTTCCGGCGTTGCTGGGCAGGTTGGTATGCGCCGTTTTCGCGTGAAGGCGTTTTAGCGGGTGCCTCTTACATCATCCCGCTGTGCGTTTCTCACTCTGCGGAACCATCTGGTGACCGGGACCGAACTCCTCACAGGCCGTGGGAGCTGTCTATTTTAGAGGAAGAGGAGTGCGTGGTGCGTGAGCGTTTTTTTTTCTTCTTTGCCTGTGTTGTAGGCGAGTGTCAGGGCGCTCCGTATGTTGTGTGTGTGTGTGTGTGTGTGTGTGTGTCGTAGAGGAAGGAGACTGGGTCTTATGGAGGGAGTGGGTGGGCGTTCTGCAGGAAATTGGCAACCACTGGGGGCGGGTGGGGGGAAGTGTGATTGCGTGCCTTCATTTGGCCCGATATTTACGATACAGAGATACTTGATGAGATTTGCAAAATGCGGTTTTGCTGAACCAATCAAAGTGTTTTCCTCTGCGGACCAAAGTTTTTAATTGGTCGGCTGCTTTGGTTCTCTCATCAGTGTGAGACCCTCCTGACCCTCGTCACTGATGTCCTGAGTGAGAGAGCACTGCAGAAACTGTCTGACGTAACAACTCTGTCATTGTCATTATTATTGACTTCTTAATATTTCTCACTCAAGTAGAAAAATGTCAGCTTACTTCAAGTTACCTTGTGCTTGACAAGTGACACTTTCTTTTCCAGCAGACAAATCTACCAATAAGTCAAATTATCCCACCTCATTGGAATTTTATTTTTTTGTCATACTGGAGAAATAAGGTGAGGAGTGTTTGATGTCTAGATTACAGATTAAAATGCTTGGTAAAGGGGTCTTATTTTTCTTTTTTATGCTGTAAATGCTTGACTAGCTGGTATTTGTTTTTTGATTTATTTATTTATTTTTATTTTTTTGTCCATTTTTACCAAGTCTGTGATAAATGAATGTCTCTGGGAAGGACCATAATTGCTATGCACCCCCGCGTATGCAACAGGGTACTGATTATTCTTATTTCTTTAACCTTTTTAACCTTTGCCTCTGTGCTGAAAGGAGCAGGCTCAATTGGATGACCTTTGAACCTTCAGACGGCACTGCATTAAGCACTAACCTGCTTTGTGTAATGGACATAACCGCATTGGCTTATGAACACTTCACAGGACCTGTTCCGGAGAACCCAGTTTGTCATTGCATCATCAAATGCAATTTAAAGGGATAGTTTGGGATTTTTTACATGAATCTGTATGGCATCACCGCCTTTAGTCTCGTGCACACACACGGACTTTCCCCCGACAGTGTCCTGTGAGCCGAGTTCTGTCCAGTTTTGGTCAAAGCGAAAGTAGTTCCGGCAGGTTTCCTGGGGTCTGCAAAGTAAAACGTTTTTCTTTTCAAAACAGTATGTGTTCGAACGAGTGATTTATTTGCATAACAAAACCCTGGTATTCCAAAAAGTCACATCTTGTAATTGCTTGGGGCTACTTTCTCTCAATAGCGATCACTGCGCGCTGTCACTGCTAACAGCTGTGCGCACTAGCCAACTACTTTCATCAGTTGTTCGACAGTGTTTACATATTCCAGCCAGAGGAGGATGTCTCCTTACGGTCGAAGACGGCAGACTCGAGGGAAACTACTACTTCTTAGCGAACTGACCCAGGGATAACCGGAACAGTCGGAGTAACTTTCCAAAGGATTTTATTATTATTTCGGGAAGACGCTGGTGCGTCGACACCAAAATAAATATGTATGCTGGGTGCTGCTGTCATCCCTCGCTCTAGTAGCTGAGAAAGGTAGCCAAGTTTGTCTTGATTATGCTAGCCAACGCTGTGACTGGAGTCATGGACTTCTCACTCAAACCTAGAAACCATCCACACCCGTCCACGTAGTTTCTGACGATTGTAATAACAGTACAACAATAACAAAACATATTATGTTTCATAAGCTTCACTGGTAATATGACACCGATAGATGAATCTATGTTGCGCTTACATAGCCCTCGATCCAGCACCAGAAGGCTATGCACGGATGCTATAGAAAATCTTTAGTACAATTTTGTTTACCTGGGGTGTAGGGACAGCAGAGCTCAGTTGTTCGACAGCGTTTACCGACTACAGACCTACGACGCTAACGAGCTAGTTCGAGAGCTCGAGTGAGAAGTTCATCAGCTTCTCTAGAAAATAGTTTATTTTATAAAAATGGTGAGCACTTGCGATTATCCTGGCTGTACCAACAAAGACGTGAGTGAGTCTCCTCACACGCTTCCCTGTGACGACGTAGCTCTGAGGCAACTGGCTACTTGCTCTGGGCTTCCAAGTGCACACCTAACTACTTAAAATAAAAAGCTTCGCGTTTGCAGTGTGCACTTCAGCGAGGACGACTACTTTCCTTCGGGACAGAGGAAGAGACGGGTTTCGAAGAGCTCTGCTGTCCCTACACCCCAGGTAAACAAAATTGTACTACAGATTTTCTATAGCATCCGTGCATAGCCTTCTGGGGCTGCACCGAGGGCTATGTAAGCGCAGCACAGATTCATCTATCGGTGTCATATTACCAGTGAAGCTTATGAAACATAATATGTTTTGTTATTGTTGTACTGTTATTACAATCGTCAGGAACTACGTGGACGGGTGTGGATGGTTTCTAGGTTTGAGTGAGAAGTCCATGACTCCAGTCACAGCGTTGGCTAGCATAATCAAGACAAACTTGGCTACCATTCTCAGCTACTAGAGCGAGGGATGACCGCAGCACCCAACATACATATTTATTTTGGTGTCGACGCACCAGCGTCTTCCCGAAATAATAATAAAATCCTTTGGAAAGTTACTCCGAGTGCTCCGGTTATCCCTGGGTCAGTTCGCTAAGAAGTAGTAGTTTCTCTCGAGTCTGCCGTCCTCGACCGTAAGGAGACATCCTCCTCTGGCTGGAATATGTAAACACTGTCGAACAACTGATGAAAGTAGTTGGCTAGTGCGCACAGCTGTTAACAGTGACAGCGCGCAGTGATCGCTGTTGAGAGAAAGTAGCCCCAAGCAATTACAAGATGTGACTTTTTGGAATACCAGGGTTTTGTTATGCAAATAAATCACTCGTTCGAACACATACTGTTTTGAGAAGAAAAACGTTTTACTTTGCAGACCCCAGGAAACCTGCCGGAACTACTTTCGCTGTGACCAAAACTGGACAGAACTCGGCTCACAGGACACTGTCGGGGGAAAGTCAGTGTGTGTGCACGAGACTAAAGACGGTGATGCCATACAGATTCATGTGAAAAATCCCGAACTATCCCTTTAATACTCTACTGCGCAAAGAGAAAGCCATATATCAACACCATACTAAAACACTACCAACTTCTCTGCACTCTTGCTCATCTTAACGGGACTCACGTGAAGTGGAGAGAAGTGCTATGGTTTTGCGAGTCCATCTTTCAATTTTCTTTTTCAGAAATGATTGTTATTCTGTTCTGAGAAAGAGGGGGGTGAACCATCCTGTCTGCTATTGGCCACGTGTTAAAAGATCAGCGTCCGCCATGATCTGGAGCTACATTAGTGCTTTCAGCATGGGAAGATCCCTACAGGACACCGTCCTTTTCAGGCCCCCCCTTGTGCCTGCAGGATACGCCAAGCCCTACTCTACATGTATTACAACAGCGTGGCTTTGTCATCACAGCTTGTGGTGACTGACTGGCTGGCCTGCAGCCCAGACCTATATCCCATTGGAAATGTGTGGAGGATTATAACAATGCAAAATATGACAACACAGACCCTGGACTTTTGACCATATGAACTCCTTTGTCAGGCCAGAATGGCAGCTGATTATGCTTGAGAAGCTTCAGCGGTTGGCGTCCGCAGTTTTGAAATGACCACTGAGTGCAGTTAAACGGAGAGGTGATGTACACAGTCTTGAGCACGCTGCTGTCCCAACTTCACTGGAACGTGTTGCAGACATCAAATTCTGAAATGCCCAATATTATCCACAAAGATAAAAACTATGAAGTTGATGTCTTGAAACATTATTTTGTCTTTGTACTTTTTTCTCCTCTTCATTTTTTAAATCTGTGTTTTTGTTCTTGGTGCGATTCGACTCAATCTCATTTAGCTGCTGGTTTGAGAGCGGGGCTTTTCGCTCTGGAAAATCTCATTACGATCTGGAAGCTGGATTATAAGCATTTAAATACTTCATTTCTCTGAAAAGCCACAGCGCCAGGCTGTCCTGTCAATGATGAAAATGAGTAAATGTGCCTTTGAGGAGGGCTGTTTATAGAGAGCAGATGCTAATACGCTATTCTCACTCTCACCCGCGTAGCCTAACCCAGATCGTAACTGGCACCATGTAACAATAGCAGTAAATTTCGGGAGTTTGCCAACAGAGATTGTTCTGCAGTTAACAGTGTGTTCATCGACTCAGTAGGGCAGTAGATATTTGCAAAGCAAAACTCTGATTCTCAAATTTAACCTTTTCACTGAAATGCAATATAAATATTGTGCCTTGCAGCTGGAGGGGCATAGATTTGAATCTGGCCAGGGGCTTTCTGTGAGTTGAGTGTGTGAGTGAATTGTTTGTGAGTGTGTGTGTGTGTCCCGTGCCATGTATTTGCAGACTTACCATTCGCACTGACTGACTGACTGGCTGACTGATCAATTCATGCGCTGAGTTCAGTGGCTCAGATTCTGGTCTCTGTCCAAGTGATTGTGTTCTCTGTTGGCATCTCGGGGGGTGAATTTGTCTGCTTATTCGTGTTCTGAGTATGTATTCACACTGAAATATGAAATTTTTGTTTGTGCTTGTGGGCATGAGTTTATGTACTCTGTGTATTCAATATGGCAAATGGATTAGATCTATGGATTACTGAAGTTCAAATATCCTGCATTTCTTTCTGTTTTCAATGTTTCTTCATGAGTTTTTTTTTTTTTTTAACTGTTGCATTGTAAGCTGGTGAAGGTGAGCGAAATCTTTTTTCAGCCTCTCAATGTAACTCTGGAAAGAGAAGACTGTATTGGCGGAATCTCAGGGAACTAAATTATGTTAAATACACTGCATGTTGACATTTACACTTACTGGTCCTTGTTTCTAAGGCTACTGGTCCCTGTTCTCAGGCTACTGGTCTATGTTTCACAGGCTACTGGTCCCCGTTTCTCGGGCTACTGGTCTCTGTTTCTCAGGCTACTGGTCCCTGTTGCGGAGGTAGACATCCTCTCATTTGATTAAACGCCAGCGGCAGGTGAGCTGATTAAAAATGAGTGTTGCAGAGAAGACCAGTCTTGGCATTAAGATTCTGTGAGCTGCTGATTAAGCCATTTTTTACAGCCGATGTTGGGGCTGGGAAATGTGTGCTGGTTTGGCAAAGGAGTTAAGAGGTCAAATGGCCATTTACAGTGCTTAGTGCTGAACCCCTGAGTCCAAGACGTCCTCAGTCTGGGAACAGTGTTGCTATGGGTTACACAGGAGCAGTGTTGTGATTGGTTCTACAGGAGCAAATGGCAAACATGAGGAGTGTGGCTTTTGGTTTAGCCCCTTAAACTGTGATTTTCGCTTGAATTTTCTGTGTCGGTTCAAAGGTAAGAAAAGTACCTCCTCTTAATATTGTTGGACAATGTCATATATTCTGTATCTGCTGGTTGCAGCGCTTCACTGAAGCTGCATCAAACTTATACTGAGAGAAATATTCAAACCTGGGACACCTCGTTTTTTGGCCACAGCATTACGTCAAGTAGGAAGTATGTCGATCTTGCTCATAATTTAATACCAATTTCCCTGTAATTCAACAAGACATTTATGCGATCTTTGGAAACTTTGAGGTCTGTATTAGGATTTAAAATAGGGCTAAAGTTCAACAGGTTTGAATAAAGCAGCTGCCTTTGATGAATCTACATAAGGAATCGCAGAGTTGAAGAGGACAACTGGAGCAGTGTTACAGTTTGTTCACAGGAGCATTGCTGCCTTTGGTTTAACAGGAGCAGTGTTGCAATTGGTTGAACAGGAAGTGTTTGCCATTGGTTTAACAGGGGGATTGCTGGTTTAGGCTTGTGGCTGTTAAATCGATTGAGGCCTGTGGCCTTCTTCTCAGCCTAACAGGCTGTCGAGAGGCGAAATATTAGCGTCCGACTCGAGATCTATTTCCTGTCGGGGTTGGCGCGGTAGCTGCAGGTGCTCCTGAAACAGACGCAGACTGCTCCGTCAACAATTCTCCGCCGCCAAGTCTTTTTAGCCCCGCATATTGCTTTCATTCCGTAATCCAAGTATTTCAGGAAAAGCTGGAGAGAAATCCCTTTTAGCAGCCTCAGCTCAGCAGCGCTGGGCCTCCGCTAGCAGTCCCAGGAGACGATACCGTGATACCCAGCACTCCTTTTTCTGCACTTCCTCCTGATTATGGATATTAATAGCTGCGGATGAGAACACAGGCGAGGCAATCCTCTTTCTTCTTTTATTCATCGCCTCTATAGACTGTGTGTCGCCAGCCTTCATAAGATAACTGGAGTATGTTTATGGATATTACTGGAACACTGACCCAATCGCCTTTGGTATAAAAAAACGTCAATATGCTGAATAACTGCGGTGTTGGTTTAGTATTAAAGGGTTAGGATGCTTTCTGCCTGACCACCTTAAACATGGGGATGAAGACTCTCTTCCAACATGCACTGCTGCCTGCGTTGTGGCTCATTTTGTAGAATGAAACATTCGTAGATTACTGTTTACATCAGAGGTGGGCAATGAGGGCCGTATCTGTCCCTAGTTTTCACGCCAACGTCTGGCTTTTAGTTAGTTGACTGTATAAATTAGCCAAACCATTTATGAAATCTGACATTTCAGGCACATTTCTTAAAATTATCATGAATGACCACCAAAGACTGTTCTTGTCTCCCATCTTAAAACATTTTACTTTGATCTACTCGTCTGACAAATCTATATTTGTGTATGCAACCAATGAAGTCAATTGGTTAGGGCAATTGATAAAAATAAAAACCTCCATATACACCGGCCCTCCAGGACTGGAATTGCCCACCTCTGGTTTACATGATACCTTCAATAGGATAGGTGAAACGGAAATACTGTACAGCTGTCCTGCAACAATATGGCTCTAAATTCTGTGAAATTCCATCTCCTTTTCATGTAGGATTAATCAAACAAATACTAAAGTAAACCAGGTCAACTACATGCACGCTGTTCGCACAATGTACCATATGGTGATTTCTTTACTCAGCTTGAGGGCATGAGACTAAATATCATAATTTTCATTTTTAAATATTCATTCATCATTTCAGCATTAAAGATTTTCAGAAAAGACCACCTCGTAAACTCAGCTGCTGGCATTTAGTTTGAAGACAGCGTGTCGTGAATCCTCGATTTACAATCTCTGCCGAGGGGATTTTCATCACGCTCTTCGACGGGATGCGGTCATTTAGCACACGAAGCGAGACGATGTTACGAGCCGTTTTTGTGTAATTCAATTAGGCCTTTACATGTTTCCCTACCTTGCCAGAAAAGCACTCTAATCTCACAGCTCACGTGCCCAGCTCTGCCCCTGGAGTGTCCAGAGAAAGGAAGTGTTCAGTTTTTATTTTTACTGTTAATTGAAAGAGAAAGGATTTCCGTCAGTGAGCCGTGAGCTTTGTAAGAAAATAAGGTTTAAGGAGCTGGAACGGTCCAGGTAATTTATTTTAGGGGACAAATTCTGCAACTATGCATGGGCATCCTCCTATTTCTCCTGAAAACATCACCTGACAGGAAGCTGTGTAAGCAGATATTCCCTGAGTGACCTGTCAGATTTAGTTCACTGGCACTTTGGGCCCTAAATTGATGACCTGAATGCAGTCCAGAAATGCTAGTACTAATGGTGACTCTAGATCAGAACTGGGCATATCTATCTTTATCCTGGTGATTTTGTGACAGGAGTTGATAGTGTGTTTGTGATGCTGTTGTCAAAAGGATATGGATGAATTATCTGTGTCTGCTGGGGACTTGGTTCCATTAAGAGCAACAAGATCAACCACTGTTATTTCCTGTAAAACCTGTGCATTAATGCTATAGTGAGCTGGCAATTGCACCATGTTAGGGGTGAAACAAACGCCTGACAAAGGTTGCGTTTTGACTGCAGGAACGAAATACCCCATTTAATGGGTAGCACTGCCGCTTCGCAGCAAGAAGATCGTGGGTTCAAATCCTTTCTGGGGCCTTTCTGTGTGGACTTTGCATGTTGTCCCCATGTCAGTGTGAGTTTCCTGTGGGTACTTCGGTTTCCTGCCACATGGTTTCCAAAGACATGCGCATCAGGCTAATTTGAGGCAGTAAATTGGCCGTAGGTGTGAGTGTGGGAGTGAGCGGTGACTGTGCCCTGCGAGAGAGTGGTGAACCGTCGAAGCTCCAGCCCCTGCCCCTGACTCTCATAAAGGAAGTAAGTGGGTGTAGCTAATGTATGTATGTGTGCACTCATGGAATACTGAATGAAAGTGAAAATTAGTAAGGGAAGGATAATTATATGAACGATGTGTGTTTATTTAGAATAACCCAGGCTACTTGGCCGCAGATGGATCTGCCGACAATTTTAAAGACAAGGAAGCTAAAACGGTACGGCCACGTCTCGAGAAGCTCCCGCCTAGCAAAGACAATTCTGCGAGGTGCAGTGGAGCGTTGAGGAAAGCGAGGCCGGCCAAGGGAAAGATGGGCTTGTAACATCAAAAAAATGGACAGGCGTCGACTTCGCCGACTATCAGGGGGCAGCAGAAGACTAAGTGGTGAAACCTGGTTGCGATGCCATCAATGAATACCCCAGCGACCACGCGGTCATGGGATATGATAGGATGTGTTTATTTGTGAGCAGCTCCACTGGCTAGGATTCATTCTTATGAAACTACCATAGAGTAACAGTAACAAGGTGATCTGGGCGAGTCGAAACGCCAGTGAGTTCTTTGACATGAAGCTCACACGGCGCTAGCTGTCATCATTGAGAACAACCACTGATGTGCCGTTCAGCGCCTGAAGATAGCATATTATGTCATGAAAACTCTGAGAACCACGCCCACCGAAGGGAAACACAAATCCTCCATTGACTTTGTACCATGTGACGGTGCCTTCCTGTGTTTTTAGTCTGCTAACGTTAGCGGAAATTGTAAAAATGGCCAAATTTTATTTTGTACCAGGATGCACTGCAAACTAGCAGCAGAATCCAAAACTTTTTTTATTTTTTTTTTTATTTTAGCAAGATTCGGTACGGCTGAAGAATTTACACAGGCATTTCACAAAATGAGACGTCTGTGCTTTGGAGCTGTCATTTTAAAACAACGTCAATCAAATCTGATGCTTGGCACCGCTGCATCGTCTCGACGTGTCTTTATAACGGCCTAAAACTGTGTTTTATTATCTCTGTCTGATGAGCAGAACAGTGGTCATGACAACTTATTACATTAATCTTTGACTCATGTCCCTACGCAGCAGCTGTGTGCATACGTTATACATCTTTCATGTGTCTTTAGTAAAGCGTTCGCCTGTGCATCCTCACTTACTTCTCTTTCGGCAAGCCTCCTATCGACTCGCCCCTCTTCCCTCCAGATGCATTTTAGGAATTGAGGCATCGTTCAACGGGGCGCCATTTTTAGGTCAGAGGTAGGGGGGATGCAGGTGGGAGAAAAGATGCACTATGGGTATTTAGACGCATCCTCAGTGTAGGGTTAAGGCTAGAGGTAACCTGAGTAACTGGACTTGGTTTGGTTACAAGATTTGGGTTTGGGTTCAGCGGCTAACAGGCGGAGATGAGTGCTGCGGCTGAGCTTGAGCAGAGCGAGAAAACCACTGTAACCCCACACCGACATGAGTAATGTAAGATCCACCAACGCCCTCTCCATCCCTACCCCCCGGGCGTGAGTCTAAAAATGGGGTCACAGCTGTTCAGAGGAGCTGGCAAAGTTTACCACCCAAAATGCACTGTTCCAGCACACCATCTCTGACTGTCTCTAGACTTTGCCTGATTATTGGATCCTCTTTAAGAGTGCTTATAAATCAACATTTAAAATATTTAGATGGTGTCCAATTCCCCTATGTGTTTAGAAAGCTTATTCAGTGGTAGGGCATCTGTATACGCGCGGCTCTTCCTCTTGTGATATTCGTTTAAAATCGCAAGACTGCTGGATCTCTCACATTCATGACCTGCGTAGGTTTCATTGCTCATCGTTTTCCTGTGAGCTTGTGCCAACATATAGAAATATTTTTCTTCCCCGCAATGATTTTTTTAAAATTTATTTGAAAGAATTTCCACAGTAGGATGCTTGGTTGGCCCGCTCGTTAAAGCACTGCAGGGCAGCGCAGAGTGACCGCCACTGGCATCGGATCGAATCCAGCAGTGCCAGTGCTGACCTGAGTGCAGCAAATAATTGGGTTTTGTGCTGCTCAGGGATATGGGAGGGACAAAGTCCGGTAGAGTCAGCATTGTTTGTGGCCATTAGCACTCATCTGTAACATTCCAAACAAACGCGAGCCTTGGCTTCCTCCCGCACTCATTCTGAGCCGTCAAAGTTCAAATCGATTGGCGAAAATAAGCAGCTGCCGACAGGAGGAGAGCCACAAACGGCCTGCGCTCATCTGAGGTGGCTACATGAGTGGCGTACCAGCATGCTCGTACGTAGCTCACTGATTGGACAGGCTCGGATGAGATCGGAGATGCCAAATTGGAGAAAGAAGGAAGTGAGAGGTTCCACAATAAAATGATTTGCCTGAGCAGTGGCTTTCAGTACATCCTGATGGACACTTTGTTACTATCATTCAGCTGATGATATTTATCCTAAGTAACTAGAACTAAGCAGGGGCCAATTCCCCTGTAGTGATGTGGCATTAACCCTTAGAGTGCTAAATGCAGCTATTGTTGCTCAATGAGGGAAGATGTCAAAATCAAAGCTGTTGAAAACCTATCATGTTGCCACTTGTTTAAAAGAGCTCCCGCAGGGGAGCTCTTAAGTCAGAATATGATAAGTTATCAGGTGCTGTTGAAAACCTTTTAAAAATATAAATTTTATTATTTCTGCGCTCTATGAATTAACGGCCTTACTTAATAGCTCAATAGCTGCACTAGTGTTATTGTGGATGCAACGGGGATTGAACCAGTGACCTTCTGAATCTTCATCAGATGCACTCACCACTGGGCAACAGGCCATGGCATAGTATTCAGAATGGATTAACAACCCAATTTTAGGGCTCGTCCGGGCGTTTGTGCGACACAGGAGTCACTGTGGTGGTCCTATGGAAGCCGCGTGAATAAAAGCTGTTCAGTAGGCTGTGCGTGCAGTCAGGTGTGTTTTGTTTGTTTATTTATTGACTGTGAGAAATTTTTTGTTTGTTTGTTTCCTAGCCATATGATGGAAATGTTTTGCTTAAAGGATCAGCGTGTAAGATTTAGAGCCATCTAGTGGTCAAATGATATATTGCAACCAACTGGCCATTCATTTTCTCAGAAAACCTACGGTGGGCGCAAAACTTGCGAAAACGTGAAAGGCGCTCTCTTGTGTCAGTGCTTTATTCATTAACTCTTTTCCATTCTGGGCTATT
The DNA here is from genome assembly GCA_029721435.1 of Gymnothorax reevesii. Taxonomy (NCBI): domain Eukaryota; kingdom Metazoa; phylum Chordata; class Actinopteri; order Anguilliformes; family Muraenidae; genus Gymnothorax; species Gymnothorax reevesii. The sequence goes on along the minus strand of CM056581.1, from coordinate 96,915,633 downwards.
GTAGAAAAAATGGCGGCACAACATGTTGGTCTCCACGGAGGTGGACCCGCTCCTATGTAGGTTTAAAGGCCTTATTCTAAGTGAAATGAAACTCAAAGATTGTTGTTTTCACATGATTATACAGTACTAAAAATGTAGTTATGAATGTTATATATCATTTCTGCCTAAATATGAATCTAAATTCTACGCACTGCTCCTTTCAGTGTAGATTCTGCTTGGAACAAGATGATGTTTGCCTCTTGCAGGGAAAATATGGAATTTGCTTAGTGTAAGTTTCTGATGTAAAACATGTTATATAGAGAGTATCATACAGGCATTTTCATATCCCACCCTCGATCACCTCCAGACCCCAGTATTAGCATGAGAGGTTGATACTGGGTGTGACATGAAAATGCTCTTATGATGTTCTATTTATCATACACTCATTTTAACCATAACTAACGATGCATTTTATCCAAAGCTATGGCAGTGGTTGCTGCCACTGATACGGGATTTTGCCTGCGGACTGATGCAGCCTCGTGCCTCAGGCTTGTGTCGCAGGTGCAGATTCCCTATATTTAAAAGGAAGACTGTGATAAATTGGGTGGTTGCCTTCCTTTTTCTTAGTGCAAGATAGAGTGGTTTATAACATCGCAACGATCCCTCTAAACTAAGAATGGATTATAATCTGTGATTCGAGTTACGTGCTCCAGCGCAGCTGTGTAACGGTGCAGAATTTGTGCTTCAGTGGGCCCTCTGCCCCTCCCCCCAAACACACACATACACACACACACACACACACGCACACACTTAGACATGGGTGCCCCCGGCTGTCTGGAGATTCCAGCAGATGGGGCGGGTCACTTTCAGGGCGCGACCACAGCTCAGAGCGCAGAACAGCCCTGGGGTAATCGGGGGGTCGGGCTCCACCGCAAAATGCTGACTGTATCGCTGCATGTTCATTTCATATAAAGCCGGGATTATAATGAGTTTACATGGAGCAGCCAAATGCTCCGATATCTGCATGACATTCACGGGTAATTGCTGTCGTTCAGCGTTGGAGTTCAGTATTGTTGCATGTTGTTCTTGATTGGCTGACATGCAGATATCCCACCCCTGGAAAACAAAACAAGACGACAGTGTCATCACTAACCCCCACCGCGCTCAAGGGCCATAACTCTGTAAAAAAAAAAAAAAATGCTTCGACATCCATTTTCAAAGTCAAAGTAGATCATGAGTACTTTATTAAACATTCAAAATTTAACACATCTAGGTATATTAGTCACAGAGAAATCTTGTCCTCGTTGCGGCCCGGACGGATGGACAGACAATCCAACATCCCCCGTCTCACTTCATGGCGGGGGATAATAATATTTGGAAGCTACCGTAATTATTTATTTGTGATTCCAACACAAACACTGGTTCGGTGGAGGTTTACGGGGACAGATGGGGGACTGATATGCTGGGAGACATGGATGTAGGTTGTGTGGTTATTAGAAACAGGTTTATAATATAGAGAGACGGGCCGGGCCGGGCCGGGGCGGAGAGAGGCGAGACGCAGCATCTGCTCTCGGTGGGGCTGAGCCCTGCGGTCTCTGTGCTGCCCTGTGAAGTAAAATCTGCTGATGTCGGCCTGACCCATTTACCCAACACCCCCCCCCCCCCCCAACGCCTGCAGGCTGAGCCGCCATCGCGGTTAAGATTCGCATGACGTCCTTTTCAAATTCAAACTACGATATACGGAGGGCGAGTGCCTGAGCCACGCTTCACCCATATTACACGGCGATGGAGTTGAAAAGCAGGCAACCACATTCACGAAAGTGACTGGTGTGGTACATTTTGTATGCTGATTTTTTATGTATGTTTTTTTTTTTAACTCTAACGAACTCTAGCTGAAGTATTCCATACATAAATGTTCAAATTTGTATATCCATCCGTCCATCCATTGTCTGTCCCCACTTCTTCCACACTGGGGTCGCAGGGGAGTGGGAGCCTATCCCAGCTGACTCTGACCAAAACGCAGGGCCCCGCCCTGGACAGCTCGCCAATCCATCACAGGGCGCACACACACCAGACACACACCATTTGCTGTCAGACTCATACCTTTGGGCAATTTAGCGTCTACAATCAGCCTGATGTGCACAGAGGAAACCCAGGCGAACACAGGGAGAACATGCAGATTCTACACAGAAAGGCCGCAGGCCGGATCCAAACCCATGACCTTCTTGCGGTGAGGCAGCAGTGCTAACCACTGCATGATAACTATATCACATACTTTTATACCTTATACTGTACTATATACTTTTCACCCCTTGGGCGACTCCGGCCCGGAGGAGTATTGTCATCACCTGCGTGTCTGTCTGACGTCCGTCGCCCGTCCATGATTTTGTCCGGGCCAGTACTCGGCAACTAATGATCGCAGCTTCACCAAGTTTGGTATGGTAACTCACTATGACCCATAGATATGCAATGTCAGGTTTTTTGCCGGATTTTGCCTTTGACCTTAGCGCTGTCACCTTGAGCCTGGAAATCTTGTCTGGGTCAGTACTCGGTAACTAATGATCGCAGCTTCACCAAATTTGGGATGGTAACTCATTGTCACACACATGCGCAATGTCATGTTTTTTGCTTGATTTCACCTTTGACCTTTACTCTGTGACCTTAAGGCAGGAAATCTTATATGGGTCTGTTCTCAGCAACTACTGATCGCAGCTTCACCAAATTTGGTATGGTAACTCACTGTGACAAATACATGTGAAACATCACCTTTTTTTTTGCTGGATTTGACTTTTGACCTTAACACTGTGACATTGAGGCAGGAAATCATGTCCGGGCCGAGGGGTATTCAGCAACACGTTCTTGTTTTTTTTTGTTTGTTTATTATTTGAACATATTATTTGGGCAAAAATAAACAAAATTTGATGCATAAAAATGCTTGACATAAGGCAGCAAGTTTCTCATGATAACTTTTCTCATTATCAAGGTGCTTTTTGGAGAGAATTGTTCTAACTGTGAGTAGGTCATGTTAAGAGTGTTTTCATGCTCTGCTTTTGCAAACTCCTGTTTTTTTTGTTTTCATTAAAGTTTGCTCAATTGAATGCATGAATGAAATAAGTGCTCGACTCCACATTTTAAAATTGCAGCTTCTCTGTGCTTTGTGCTCTTTAGGTGGTAAGACTCTTGATTGTGTTTAAGAAGGTCTAGTGAATAAATGTCCTTTTTCTTGATGGATTTTACAAGGCGAGTCATACAGACCGAACTCCAGGAGTCAGGCCTCTGGTGTGGATAATTCTGCTTCTGCCTGTTTGTGGATCTGGCAGTGATCCAGGATTATTGATTACTGATAGGCTCAATATTTGGTGTATTTAAACCTTTTTTATGCAGATAAATGAGATTGATTATTTGAATGATATGCATTTTACATAAACGATAAATTGGAAATACCTGCCAAAAGGTTTTTACTGGTAAGTAGAAGCTTTTATCGCCCGATCTTTGAAGACAGGTGGCTCCCCTATGATGAGGTATTATACTGCAGCAAAAGTGTCCTGATGCAAAGGAATTACAACAGAGGTCCTTTGCAGTGTTCAGTTCATGTGGGGGTTCAAGATAAAATCACTCTGGAGACGCAAGACATTACATCCCTTCCATACAGAAGACTGAATAAGGGCCCTAAGTCCACTGTCTCAGTTTGGTTCCTCAGCTCTATTCATTTGCCACTAAATTTTGTCATTAATCACCTCAGGTGGGGTACAATCGTGGGCACACTTCAAGGAAAATAATTTTAAAAGACTCCTTTAAAGATTTATGCCGTGAAGTTGGGCCTGATTCAATTTGCCAGAGCAAACAATCACTCTATGAAATGTTTGTTTGTTTATTTTTCATCTTGAGAAATTTGATTGCGCTTCTGATATTGCGGTGTGAAGTTGTTACACTGATGATTTGAGTGCATCGTATGGACTTGTCAAAATCCAATGTTTGTTTTTTTCTGAAATGTAGTCAAGTCCCAATGAAGCAGACCTCCCCCCCGTGAAGAAATCCCGCTGTAGGCTGCAGGGAGCAGCTGTGATCATGTGCTTTAATTTTCCTGAGTTCTGGGATTAGGCTGATTAAACCAATTAAAGTTTAGAGCAGTGCTGCTCTGAGAGTGTGACCATGTGACCATGGCCTGGCACTGCTCTTTCAAGAGCCGCTTGTGATAATTACAGCGTCTGTGTGCACACTACATGGCCAACATAGCTGAACTCTCCTTGGCCTGGGGCTGTTTTTATTGGTTCAGATTCGGCCTTTTTTTCCACTGAGGGAAAAATCTTGTTGTCATGGCACACGTTCACATTGGGTCCTACAGTTTGAGGATTGCCCTTTCCTGTTTTTGTTAGAACATCCCACCATACTCTGAGTGAGGTCCATACATTGGTGACCTCGATTACTGTAAAGGAACTTTAAATCCTGCACAGAGCCCTGACCTTTAACCCCTCAAACACCGGTGGGATCGACAGCTGCCTTCAAGTCAGGTCTGATCACCCAGCATCACTGTCCGACCTTACCACAGCTGGAATGGAACCGAATCCTTGCAGCAACGTTCTAGCATCTGGTGGAGAGCTGTTCCACTGAATGGGGGAGTGGAGTGGAGGGTATTATTCAGAGGAGAGACCAGTTCTCCAGAAATCCTCTCCATTTTGGACCATGATGCTCAATTAGCAGGTGCCAGCAGCCATACCACTACTCAATCTGCTCCAGCTGTGTGGCTGACGCTAAGCAGCTGTGGGCTTGGTTAGTACTTGAATGGGAGACCAAGTTGCTACTGGAAGAGGTGTTGTTGGGCCAGTAGGTTGCGCTCTTCACTCTGGTGGAACAATGCCCTAGTGCAGTGAAGGGGACACTGTACTGAAGAAGACACCATCTTTCGGATGAGACAGTAAACCGAGGTTCTGACTCACTGCGGTCATTAAAAATCCTATGACACGGATCGATATGAATGGGGGGTTCCCCGGTGTCATGACTAAAATCCCAACCTGGCTCTTTCGTCCTGTCCCCTGATCTAATTGGCTGCGCAATTTGTCCTCTCCCTCTCCACCTCAACCCCCTGGGCTCTTTTTAAAAAGAGATTTCAATCTCAAGTGGACTTCCCTGGTGAAATATAAATTAAATGTGTTCACACACTTTTTACCATGTCGAGTATCTGCGCCGTAACAGTAGCTGTGGATAGCAGGGGCAAATCAGTCACTGCAGCCCTGTTTGCCCGCACCACTGCGGATGTGCTGATGTGCACGGCTGCTCGTATGGTAACTGTGCGTTGCCATGGGGATGTGAATACACTCTCAGTGGTGTGTCAGTTTGGGTACCAGCCGTGAAATGTCTCCTAGATATGCAAAACTGTTTGCTGTTTAATGTAAATGTATTCTTTGGTTGTTTTATTTTTGCCGAGTAGTGTTTCAATAAAAAAGCAAATGTGAGATTGCCAAAATTAAATCTGAAAAACAGTTGCTGAACAATGTTTGTATTTTGTCAAAGGAAGTAAACTGATTTCAACATCAAAGCTGTGTGGGATTAGCTGGAGAGACCTACCCACCTGCCAATTTTCTTCTAAAACTGCAAGGCACTGCAGAATTGATGCAGTTTAAAAAGCAAACGGTGTTTCGCACAAGAGATTGATGTGATGTAGTTGTAACTCTGTGCTGCTTTTGGTTGGCCAGTTTCATATGCCTGCACCACCAGATGGGTGTATATTGTGATCACCCTTGTCCGTCAGTTGGTCTATCCGTTGGTCCACAGACAATTTATTGCTCTCACTCTACAGACTGTTGTCTTTGGTGGATTCTTTTTAATTTTGTTTTGTGGGTCAAACATGATATTTAGAGGATCTCTATTGATTTTGATGATGATTTGCATGTTTTTAGCCAAATAGCACACTAACAAGGCTGCCAAGTGGGCGTAGTACCATGTTTTGCAGGGCTGTTACTGTGCAGAATAGATAGAAGTGTTAAGACTTTTACTTTTCTTATTTCTGATAGCATTTCTTTGCTTCTCATCTTTGTTTTACACGTGCCTGAGGCTTTTGTGCAGTACTGCCCACACTCGAGGGGTTAATAAAACATTTTGAAAATGGTGCATTAGTTCCGATGATCACTTTCATTGAGTAGTGAAATATGAATGCGTTTGTGTTACAGTATCGTTATGAGTCATTCCACCCACTGCCTCACTCAGGCTGGCACTGTTTAGGTCTACATTTCAGGCTAATTATTTTATGAGTAAAGTCCTAAATGCTCTCGACGGGGCTGTGAAAAAGCATTTAGAGCTGCAGCACTGGAGCGCTGATGAAGCTAAAGGTTGATGATTCTGCATCCAGAATCCTCGAGAGCGCCATGCGATCTCTAACGCGACGGCTTAGGTATGCGGTGGTGTTGTGGAGGGCCACGCAGGAAATGGAGGATACCTATGACCTCCCTCTTCTTCTGTCAATTTACAGTATAACCACCTATCAGCCAAAAAAACCTTTGATGTACATGGGAGAGTGTACCCACTTTTCCTGAGTGATCTACCCATCTACCCAATAGAGTACGCCCATTTCTCCAGGGACTTCTTCACCACTGGGTCTGGGCTCTTTACCCCTGGTTAGCCTCGCGTCACCAGGCTCTTCATACAGGGGCGAGGAGCCTGGTCTCCGTTCACTCTGAATTTTGTCTGGATTCTGGTTCCTGTCTAGAGCGCTGATCCGGAATTCACCAAATTCACCAAAATAAAAGTGTTCAACAAAATCAAACTTTAAATTCTGGCGGACCATCGATTTCCATCTCCGGTTTTGAAAAATTTTATTCATTTAAACACGGACGTCCAAAATTATATTCTTTAAATTAAAAAGTTTCACTGCATTTTTATTAGCTTGGCGCATCTGTTGAATTCCGGGTCCTGTCTCTCTCGCCCTGGTTCCGGTTGCTTGCCCAAAACAGCCACTAAACGGCCCCAGACGACTCCTGGTGGCTACAGCCAGAGGGCGGTGTTTGTGGTGAAGTGCTTCCGATACCCTGCCTTCTTCCGCCTCGTTCTGATCTGAGCCACTGAAACTGGATAATCTATGACTAATGCCAGCCTTGCAGCAAACATCTTCGGCAGCGATTTTACTGTTGCACTTAAATTTCAAGTGTCGGAATAAAATCATGAGATTTTTTGCCGGAGTTGAGGCGCGCTACCGTCATCTCGATGCTGTAAGGTGGTCATAAAACTCAGTCTGGCTCGATCTTTTCTAGTCTTAACAACTCGATAAAATCAAATAATTGCTAAATCTTATAGTCTGTCAGTAAAAGATGTGACTTTATGTCACATTGTCTTTAGATGTGAGAGGGCGTCAGACATTAGTGTTCTGAAAGTATAGTCCTCTAAAGTCACTGTTAGCTGCGTATGATTTAGAGAGTTGTTGGTCACACTTTATTTGAAGTGTTGCTCATAAAGGCTTTATACAGCATTTATAATGCATTCATAAATGAGACATAATGTCTTCATAAATCATACATAAGCAAATGTCATACTTTGTAAAGCATGGAATCACACATCCTCCTTCAGCATGTGACGCCAGATGTCACAATGACAATGTCACTTAGCTGACAATGTCGCCCTTTATCTCATTTAGCCTCTAGCTAATTGACACTGTCAGTTATGTCACAGCTGGTGTCACACGTTGAAGAAGGATGTGCTATTTCCACCTTTACAAAGCATGACATTTGCTTATGTTTGATTTATGAAGACATTATGTCTCATTTATGAAGGCATTATACATGCTGTATAAAGCTTTTATGAGCAACACTTCAAATAAAGTGTGACCGAGTTGTTGGTAACTGAAATAATCATACATGTTGGTTCAAGAGAGATTGGAATGTTGCCAGTGTAAGAAGGGAAGTGTAGATTTCTCGAGGCCACTGCACCCGAGACCTTCTGGAGTGTGAGAGTGAATTGTTCTGATGCACTTGTGTGAGTGTGTGTGTGTGTGTGTGTGTGTGTGCTTGTGTGAGTGTGTTTGTGTGAGTTTTTGTGAAGCGCGCTGCCCAATGCCATGTTGCCCAAAGTCAGTAATTGCCTCTTTTGTGAAAGAGAAACTGAAATAAAAACTTTATTCTGGGTATTTGTGTGAACAGTGGTCATACTGATAGAGATGGCCTCAGGTAGTGAATAATTTTTCCATTGTCAGGCTGTGTGTATAAAACCATTATATTTGAAATAATGTTAACTTTATTTGAATAATATTGGATTACAAAATGTCCACAACTATTTAAAAAAAATATGACTCGAACAGAACATGGCATGCTTCCTGCCACTGTGCATTTGACACAGGAACATGTGACTGTGCTGACCTGCTGTTGCCCCTGTGTGATGCTTTGAAAATTGTTTATCATAAGATCAAGATTTTGACATTCCAGGTAGGACCATAAATATATGGACATTGACAACATTTTTGTCGTGGACTACTGAATTTTGGAGTTGAAATTAAATAATGAATTTGTGTGCAAAGCAATTGTCCGCCTCAATTTGAAGATGGGCACATCAAAATGAGGTGTACAGTGAAGAAATTAGTGTCTTTTTTTTTTTTTTTAAGAAATTCCACCATTTTTAAGGAACCAAAAGAATTTCAACAATTGGCTGCTCAGCTGTTCAGTTGCCAAGTGTGTTTGACTTTCTAATAATTTCATTTAAAAATGATCGCATAAAGCTCTTCAGTTGGCATTGATTGTTACATTACTTGGAATCTGTTGCACTTTAACTCTTAATATGATGCCCTGTGAGCTGTCACTGCTAATGAAGTCTTAATTAGGCTGAAAAATTGAAACAAACCCACCAGAGACAAAGTTAAATCATTTGGTTTGGCCGAGTTGATGATTAGGTACATTCTTAAAAAGAAAAAAGCACTGGTGAGTCGTGGAATACAAAACGGCCAGGAAGATCTTGGGTGACAGAAGAATTCTCTGTGTGGTTCAGAAAAACCTCTCCGTAAGAGTTTGCCTGGTCAAGAACACTCTCCGAGAGGCAGTCATATCAGTGCCAAAGTCAGCAATCAAGAGAAGACTTCACTGGAATGAAAACGGAGGGTTCATCCCAGGATGTAAGCATTGCTTTGGCTGGAAAAAAAAAAAGGAAAATCCCACCCCCTCAAATTTTGAAAAGCCTGTATAGTTCTGAGACAACATCATATGAAAAGATGAGTTGAACTAACTATTACCAGAAAAAGAGAAGAATGAGCCCTAGGGAAGGTACTGCTCACAATCTGGAGAGTACCACCTCAACTGTGCTCAGTGGTCATGTGTGGGCATGTATGTCTGCCAGTTCAGCAGGCTCCCATGTGATGTGACAAAGGCTGGAGGGTAAATTCTGAGTTAAATTGGTCAGTATTACATGCTTAGATTCAGTCCAATGCATCAGAACTCATGAGGCGACACCTCACAGTGGAAATGGACAATGACTTGGAAGTTTACCACAAAAACAACCCAAAACAACTCCTCTTACAGGAGTTTAGTAATGTGGGTGTAATGTTGGTCTCTCCGTCTCTTACAGGAGTTTAGTAACATGGGTCTAATGTTGGTCTGTCCATCTCTTATAGGAGTTTAGTAATGTGGGTGTAATGTTGGTCTCTTCGTCTCTTACAGGAGTTTAGTAATGTTGGTCTGTCCGTCTCTTACAGGAGTTTAGTAATGTGGGTGTAATGTTGGTTTGTCCGTCTCTTACAGGAGTTTAGTAATGTGGGTGTAATGTTGGTCTGTCCGTCTCTTACAGGAGTTTAGTAATGTGGGTGTAATGTTGGCCTGTCCGTCTCTTACAGGGGTTTAGTAACGTGGGTCTAATGTTGGTCTGTCCGTCTCTTACAGGAGTTTAGTAATGTGGGTGTAATGTTGGTCTGTCCGTCTCTTACAGGAGTTTAGTAATGTGAGTGTAATGTTGGTCTCTCCGTCTCTTACAGGAGTTTAGTAACATGGGTCCAATGTTGGTCTGTCCGTCTCTTACAGGAGTTTAGTAATGTGGGTGTAATGTTGGTCTGTCCGTCTCTTACAGGAGTTTAGTAATGTGGGTGTAATGTTGGTCTGTCCGTCTCTTACAGGAGTTTAGTAATGTGGGTGTAATGTTGGTCTGTCCGTCTCTTACAGGAGTTCGCCACATTGACGAAGGAGCTGAATGTGTGTCGAGAACAGCTGCTGGAGAAAGAGGAGGAGATATCAGAGCTGAAAGCAGAGAGGAACAACACCAGGGTTTGTATATTTATTTTTAACGAGAGAATGGCATGCGTGTATGTGTACAGTATGTGTTTGCCACGTGTGTGTTCATTATGTGATTCTGGGGTGTGTGCCTGTCTGTGTGGATGCATCTGTGTTGAGTGCGTGTGTGTTTGTGTTTGTATGTTCTGTGTGCAAGAGTGAGTGTGTGTGTTGTGTGCACATGAATGTATTCAGTGTATGTTTGTGCATATTGATTATGTGTGTTCAGTGTGTGTGTTGAGTGCATGTGGTGTGTGCGTGTGTGTGTGTCGTGAGTGTTTGTATAGAGTGTGTGTGTGTGAGTGCGTGTATAGAGTATGTTGAGTGTATGTGTGTGTGTGAGTGAGTGTGTGTTGAGTCTGTGTGTGTGTGTATATGTGTGTAGGTGTGTGCTTGAGTGCATGTATAGAGTGTGTTGAGTGTGTTTAGCGCGAGTGTGACGTGCTCTCCTCTATGAGAGGCCGTTTGAGACAGAATTCATACTTGCTTTCACGTGTACTATCATACTGTCACACGAACACCATCATTCTCTCATACACACACCATCATTCTCTCACGCACACGCTTTTATACTCTCACACACTCCATCATTGTCACACACACACACACCATCATTGTCACACACACACACGCACCATTATACTTTCACGCACACACCGTCATTCTCTCTCACACATACTATCATTCTCTCTCACACACACTATCATTCTCTCTCACACACACCATTATACTCTCACGCACGCACTATCATTCTCTCACGCACGCACTGTCATTCTCTCACACACACACACTATCATTCTCTCTCACACGCACCATCATTCTCTCTCACACACCATCATTCTCTCACACACACTCCATTATACTCTCACACAAACTTAAACTTGTTCAAGTGACAAAATGATAGTGAATGTAAAACAGAATGATAGTGTATGTGAATGAGAATGATAGTGCGTGCGTGAGAGAATGATAGTGTGTGCGTGAGAGTATAATGCCGTGTGTGTGAGAGAATGATAGTATGCGCGTGAGACAATGATAGTGTGTGCGTGAGAGAATCATAGTGCGTGTGAGAGAGAATGATAGTATGTGTGAGAGAGAATGTTGGTGTGTGTGAGAGAATTATAGTGTGTGCGTGAGAGCATAATGGTGTGTGTGCGAGAGAATGATAGTATGTGTGAGAGAGAATGATGGTGTGTGCGTGAGAGTGTAATGGTGCGTGTGTGTGTGTGTGTGTGTGTGTGACAATGATGGTGTGTGTGTGTGTGTGTGTGTGTGTGACAATGATGGTGTGTGTGAGAGTATAATAGCGTGTGCGTGAGAGAATGATGGTGTTTGTGTGACAGTATGATAGTACATGTGAAAGCAAGTATGAATTCTGTCTCAAACGTATGAGAGGCCGTGTAGGCCGAAACACACTGGAATTCTCTCCCACCCCAACTGAAACTGTCTCTACACACTGAAAATGATTGTCACATATATATTTATGGGTGGCAAAACACACTGGAATACGTAGCCACATGCCTCCTTTATTTGTCTTCACACTGGAAATGCACAGAAGAGCACAAGTACTGAGGATGGAGGACAGGAAAAGGGGGGTGTAGTAGTGACTGAGAGAGAGAGAGAGAGAGAGGGGGGGGACGAGGGAGAGTGAGAGAGAGAGCGAGATTTTTTCAGTGCGACAGGAAGGCATTTCAGTGGACCCGGAAGTCACCATGAAGGTTCACTGAAATTGCCTCCGGAAGTCTAGATGATAACTGTCTTTCTGGAATTAATATTTAGTTTAAATTTTGCCTACGAAAACAGTAACTGAGCGGAGCTTGTTGTTCCGAAACATTTCATTTTCCAAATAATTACGTTTTTAAAATGCAGGAGCGGTGTTTAAAAAAAGTGGGCGGTCATAATTTTTGGCGCTCTCGTTCCTGATGCTGACCATGGCAGATGTTCCTCATCCTCAGAAGAACATGGAGGAAGATATAGGAATTTTACGAAACAATCTTGGGTTCACCAGCTGTAATCAGCACTATTTCAAATGCAATCAGCGGAGCCACAAGTCAATTCTACTTCAATTCAACAGGTTAATTCCACTCCAGGTCTTAATGCCGAGATAAGCAGTTTGTTTAGACCAGACAGAAATGGTGCTAATTCCACACCCATGCCACCAACAACACTAGAGACTCCCAGGTTTCAGGCCAGGCGAGAGCGCCAAAAATTATGACCGCCCAATTTTTTTAAACGCCGCTCCTGCATTTTAAAAACGTAATTATTTGGAAAATGAAATGTTTCGGAACAACAAGCTCCGCTCAGTTACTGCTTTCGTAGGCAAAATTCAAACTGAATATTAATTCCAGAAAGACAGTTATCATCTAGACTTCCGGAGGCAATTTCAGTGAACCTTCATGGTGACTTCCGGGTCCACTGAAATGCCTTCCTGTCGCACTGAAAAAATCTCTCTCGCTCTCTCTCTCACTCTCTCTCTCACTCTCCCTCGCCCCCCCCCCCCCGCCCCTCTCTCTCTCACGCTCTCTTTCTCAGTCACTACTACACCCCCCTTTTCCTGTCCTCCATCCTCAGTACTTGTGCTCTTCTGTGCATTTCCAGTGTGAAGACAAATAAAGGAGGCATGTGGCTACGTATTCCAGTGTGTTTTGCCACCCATAAATATATATGTGACAATCATTTTCAGTGTGTAGAGACAGTTTCAGTTGGGGTGGGAGAGAATTCCTGTGTGTTTCGGCCTACACGGCCTCTCATACAAACGGCCTCTCATACTCCTCTCCCCGCAGCGCTCGCTGGAGCACCTGGAGTGCTTGGCGTGTTGAGTGTGTGTGTGTATCTGTGTGTGTGCGCGCGTGTGTGTGTGTGTGTGTGTGTATCGAGTGTGTTGTGTGTGTGTGTGTGTGTGTGTGTGTGTGTGTGTGTTTAGCGCGTGTGTGTGTATTGAATATGTTGAGTATGTGTTTAGCATGTGTGTGTGCTTTCGTGTATCGAGTGACTGGAGTGTGTGTTTAGCTTGTGTGTGTGTGTTTGTGCGCATGCGTGTATCGAGTGTGTGGAGTGTGTTTTTAGCGTGTGTGTACGGTGCATGCATGTATCGAGTGTGTGGAGTGTGTGTTTAGCGTGTGTGCGTGTGTGTGTGTGTGTGTGTGTGCGCATGCGTGTATCAAGTGTGTGTTTAGTGTGTGTGTGTGTGTGTGTGCATGCGTGTATCGAGTGTGTGGAGTGTGTGTTTAGCGCGTGTGTGTGTATGCATGCGTGTATCGAGTGTGTGGAGTGTGTGTATAGCGTGTGTGTTTGTATGTGTGTGTGCGCGTGTGCATGAGTGTGTGTGTGTGTGTACCGAGTGTGTGGAGTGTGTGTTTAGCGTGTGTGTGTGTGTGTGTGCCTGCGTTTATCGAGTGTGTGGAGTGTGTGTTTCGCGCGTGTGTGTGTGTGTATGCATGTGTGTATCGAGTGTGTGGAGTGTGTGTATAGCGTGTGTGATTGTATGTGCGCGTGTGCATGTGTGTGGTGTGTGTGTGTGTGTGTGTATCGAGTGTGTGGAGTGTGTGTTTAGCGTGTGTGTGTGTGTGTGTGTGTATGCATGTGTGTATCGAGTATGTGGAGTGTGTGTATAGCGTGTGTGTTTGTGTGTGCGCGTGTGCATGTGTGTGGTGTGTGTGTGTGTGTGTGTATCGAGTGTGTGGAGTGTGTGTTTAGCGTGTGTGTGTGTGTGTGTGTGCATGCGTGTATCGAGTGTGTGGAGTGTGTGTTTAGCGTGTGTGTGTGTGTGTGTGTGTGTGTGTGTGTGTGTGCATGCGTGTATCGAGTGTGTGGAGTGTGTGTTTAGCGTGTTTGTGTGTGTGTGTGTGTGTGTGTATGCATGTGTGTATCGAGTGTGTGGAGTGTGTGTTTAGCGTGTGTGTGTGTGTGTGCCTGCGTTTATCGAGTGTGTGGAGTGTGTGTTTAGCGTGTGTGTGTGTGTGTGTGTGTGTGTGTGTGTATGCATGTGTGTATCGAGTGTGTGGAGTGTGTGTATAGAGTGTGTGTTTGTGTGTGCGCGTGTGCATGTGTGTGGTGTGTGTGTGTGTATCGAGTGTGTGGAGTGTGTTTTTAGCGTGTGTGTGTGTGTGTGTGTGTGTGTGTGTGCATGCGTGTATCGAGTGTGTGGAGTGTGTGTTTAGCGTGTTTGTGTGTGTGTGTGTGTGTGCATGCGTGTATTCAGTGTGTGGAGTGTGTGTTTAGCGTGTGTGTGTGTGTGTGTCAGGTGTGTGCCTGCGTGTATCGAGTGTTTGGAGTGTGTGTTTAGCGTGTGTGTGTGTGTGTGTGTGTGTGTGTGTGTGTGCATGCGTGTATCGAGTGTGTGGAGTGTGTGTTTAGCGTGTGTGTGTGTGTGTGCGCAAGCGTGTATCGAGTGTGTGGAGTGTGTGTTTTGCGTGTGTGTGTGTGTGTGTGTGTGTGTGTGTGTGTGCATGCGTGTATTGAGTGTGTGGAGTGTGTGTTTTGCGTGTGTGTGTGTGTGTGTGTGTGCATGCGTGTATTGAGTGTGTGGAGTGTGTGGTTAACGTGTGTGTTTGTGTGTGTGTGTGTGTGTATCGAGTGTGTGGAGTGTGTGTGTGTGCATGCGTGTATCGAGTGTGGAGTGTGTGTTTAGCGTGTGTGTGTGTGTGTGTGTGTGTGTGTGCATGCCTGTATCGAGTGTGTGGAGTGTGTGTTTTGCGTGTGTGTGACGGGCTCTCCTCTCCCCGCAGCTCTTGCTGGAGCACCTGGAGTGCCTGGTGTCGCGACACGAGCGCTCGCTCAGGATGACGGTGGTGAAGCGGCAGGCTCCGCCTCCCTCGGGCGTGTCCAGTGAGGTGGAAGTGCTCA
The DNA here is from genome assembly GCA_029721435.1 of Gymnothorax reevesii. Taxonomy (NCBI): domain Eukaryota; kingdom Metazoa; phylum Chordata; class Actinopteri; order Anguilliformes; family Muraenidae; genus Gymnothorax; species Gymnothorax reevesii. The sequence continues at coordinate 96,900,580 of CM056581.1, read as the reverse complement.
AGGCCCTGAAGTCTCTGTTTGAGCACCATAAAGCCCTGGACGAGAAGGTGATTGGCTGATCTGCTAGCCACTCCCCTTAAAAGGCTGTTAAACACGTTCTCAACGAACAGTCAGATGCCTAAGATTGTGAAACTTATTGTAAGAAGTGCATTATTCCATAGAAACACATGAAACTATATTAAGAAACATTTTTTCTCTCAATTAATTTTAGGTTTCTAACATTTAGAAATATATTTGACGAGAGTCATGAAGCTCAAGCATATTCTACTGTACAATGTTGAAATTATCATCATTGTTCACAATCTTCAGCAGCTGACTGGGTCTGATTTTCATATTATCTCTGCTAACAGGACCCAGGACTTGAGTGTTCAATTTTTTTTTTGCTTTCAATGTTTTTGCAAAGTCGTGGGCTGCGCTAAGCTCCAAGGTTTCGTTTTCTCGCTGAGTATGTCCTAATTACTTTGAATAATTGGTGTTGTGTTTATTTTTTAAAACTGTCACAGTCTATTACGGCAGCTATTGAAGCGTTGCTTCTGTTCAGGCCGACGCTGATGAGAGAACCTCACTAATGAATGACTTTCAAATGTTACCTGGCGAGGGGAGGAGGAAACTGCAGTGTCAAAACTGCTCGAGAAAATTATAATTATTTGTTCACCTTCTCTGGGCCATTGTGTAGCCGGTACAGTAATTATCTCGGATGGTTTAATGCGTTTGGAGAGTTAGAATATGAAGTTAGGAACTGCAAACTCAGTGTAAATGTCAGGTGCTGATCAAGCGTAAAATATATACTGTACATTATGAAATGCGGTAACATCCGTAATTCATCGGACTGCGACGCAGTTTTATGCCTTCGTACCGGTGACAGCCGTTGCCAAAACGATTATATTTTTGACCGCCCGTCCTTCTGTCTGTCCATACATATGTCTATCCGTCCATCCCACTCTCGTGAACGCAACATCTCAGGAACGGCTTGAAGGAATTTTTTCAAATTTTATTATTATTTTATTGTTTTTAATTTTTATTGCGTAGATTACATTGGACATGATGAGATACGCATTACAATAGATTGTGGTAAGTTAAAAGTCATCGCAAATAACGAATAATTCATTTAAATACAATATATACTGATATTAGTACAGTCCATTAATTGTGTCCTTAAGTAATTAGAAATCCTTAAAACTAATATATATACTCATACACACATATACACATACATACATACACATATGCAATGCTTAAAAAATTTATTGGACCACCTGTCATAAAAATTTGAAAATATGGTCACACTTTAGATGAAGTGTTGCTCATAAAGGCTTTATACTGCATGTATAGTTCCTTCATCAGTGAGACATAATGTCTTCATAAATCATACATAAGCAGATGTCATGCTTTGTAAAGGGTGAAATAGCGTATCCTTATTCAGCATGTCGTGCCAGATGTGACAATTACAAGGTCACTTAGCTGACAATGTCACCCTTTAAGGCGACAAAGCCGAAACCAACATTGAATGCCCGTGACCTTCCATCCCTCAGGCGGTACTGCATCAAAAACTGACATCAGTTTGTACAGGACATCACCACATGGGCTCAGGAACACTTCAGAAAACCACTGTCAGTAACTACAGTTCGTCGCTACATCTGCAAGTGCAAGTTAAAACTCTACAATGCAAAGCGAAAGCCATTTATCAACAGCACCCAGAAATGCCGCTGGCTTTGCTGGGCCCAAGCTCATCTAAGATGGACTGATGCAAAGTGGAAAAGTGTTCTGTGGTCTGACAAGTCCACATTTCAAATTGTTTTTGGAAAATGTGGACGTTGTGTCCTCCGGACCAAAGAGGAAAAAGAACCATCCGGACTGTTATAGGCGCAAAGTTCAAAAGCCAGCATCTGTGATGGTATGGGGGTGTATTAGTGCCCAAGGCATGGGCAACTTACACATATGTGAAGGCACCATTAATGCTGAAAGGTACATACAGGTTTTGGAGCAACATATGTTGCCATCCAAGCAACGTCTTTTTCATGGGCGCCCCTGCTTATTTCAGCAAGACAATGCCAAGCCACATTCTGCACGTGTTACAACAGCATAGCTCCGTAGTAAAAGAGTGCGGGTACTAGACTGGCCTGCCTGTAGTCCAGACCTGTCTCCCATTGAAAATGTGTGGCGCATTATGAAGCGTAAAATACGACAACGGAGACCCCGGACTGTTGAACAACTTAAGCTGTACATCAAGCAAGAATGGGAAAGAGTTCCCCCTGAAAAGCTTCAAAAATTGGTCTCCTCAGTTCCCAAACGTTTACTGAGTGTCATTAAAAGGAAAGGCGATGTAAAACAGTGGTAAGAAGGCCCCTGTGCAAACTTTTTTGCAATATGTTGCTGCCTTTAAATTCTAAGTTAATGATTATTTGCAAAAAAAAAAAAAAACTTTCTCAGTTTGAACATTAAACATCTTGTCTCTGCAGTGTATTCAATTGAATATAAGTTGAAAAGGATTTGCAAATCATTGTATTCTGTTTTTATCTACGATTTACATAACGTGCCAACTTCACTGGTTTTGGGTTTTGTAGAAGAGAGTAGCCCTTTAACATTTAGTCACACATCTGCAGCAGGATTGAAGTCTGTGACACACTAACATCACCAGACACTGGGCATCTTCCCTAGTGATGTTCTGCCAGCCTGAACGGCGACCATCTTCAGTTCCTGCTTGTTTTAAGAAATTTTGCTTTCAGTCTCCTCTTTAGCTCGTAAAAGCATGTTTAGATGGATTGAGATCTTGTGATTGACTCAGCCAACAGGACCAACAAAATTAAGAAATGTCTCACTGTCCAATTAATAATGGTGTTGACTCCATCTTATATGTCATACTCTTTGTATCTTACTGTAGTTTGCATATTAATTTACTACTGTGAGCAACACGAGAGTCTGTGCGTTTAGGTCACACGCTGAAGGCAAGAGCCAGGGTAGATTATCGCAGCCTTGACGTTATTTACTACATATAAGACATCGGCTTCAAGTTTTTATTGCTTTTATATAACAGTATTGATTTTATCTCCACAATTTACTGGTTTTAGCACAAATGAAACACTGAGATGAACTTGTGATTAATGGTGTTAATTGCTCTGTAAAAAGGTAGTTCCACAAACAAAAACTTGTTGCTTAGCAACGCTAACGGACCAAAGGGTTTACACGATGAGAAATTACGTCTGTAATGTTAACCTCATTAGCATTTGCACAGTTTTTGCGGTCTTCTTCAGTCACGACCGAAGTTAAATTTTATATTGCTAAATATATCCAACTGTAGCCTCTGTAGGAATAAATGAGCTGTTGTTTGTGTTAGCGACCTTAACAGAAGCAGAACGAGCTGTTAACCCCTTTGCGCAGAAGCCAAATCTGGCTATTTAGATGTTACCTGACTTATGGCTTTACAATTCAAGATTGCAGCTTTACAGACAGAAAAACTTTGGCTCAATTGAGTCTAGACACTTGAGGCATTTAGGCTCCCATCGTAATTCAGTTTATTTGTATTATTTTGGTGGAGAAAAGGAGCTGCAAACATAAAAAATCTTCATGAAAGTTCAACTTTGAATTAGCAAAAAAAAAAAAATACTGACAATTGAAAAACTGCTGGGGCTTAAAACTATACATTTCTGGAATCATAAATTTCTTGACCACAAGTACAATTCATCTGGAACATTACATTCTTGATTACCCGCTTGCTATGAGCTAAATCAGACAGCTTTTAGACAAATTAGACAGAGATTCATCAAAATGGTTCACCGTCAAATCATACATTAATCATATATTTAACACAAATTAACTTTTGGGGCATGAAATTCAGCATGAACTAATGATTTTCTGGTTGGGTTCAGCATGAATTTATCAATATCAGTGCAGTTGAACATCATTGGTAACCAGTAACCTCTCCAAACACACAGCATGCCTTTTCTCCATAATAAAGTTAACAATATCGTCCATTTTTCTTCAAAGTGCCCCAAGCATTAAATAAAGTGCTGATTAAACAGCGATAACATTCACACTGCAATGAAAAGCTAACCACTCTCACATCCGAGCTCATAACCTTACACCTTATAAGGGTAAGAACTCACTAACTCAGTAATATTTGAATACTGAAATATACCTTATTTTAACAGCACAGAAATTTCACTTTCGGGAAAAATCAAATGACATATGCCTCCATATTCAACAGAATGGTGTAATGAACGTACCGAGGGATCTACCGGTGTGCGTGGGCTGCATGCATTTGGAGAAACAAAAACCTCGGCATTTGATGTCTTTAAACGCGGTATAAATTCTACAGCAAAAAGCTATATTGGGCAAAATGCAAAAAGAGTTTGATTGATTTGATTGATGCCCTCCTCCAGAGACAGATGTATCAGGTAGAAGGAACCCTCCTGCACTGTTTCATTCAGAATAATTGCCATTGACCGCGTCCATACAACATTTATCTCGTAAATGAAACTGAACACTTCAGGCCAGTTTCGGGTGTCTTTGTTTCTTTGATATCGCATCATTTTCAGCTGCGCAACAGTGGCCAACATTCGAAGAATACAACCGACCTTACTTTTACGTTTAGCTTTGTATCCTATTCTTATTGTCCAATCAATGTATTTCAGTTATTGAGGAGAGTTTAAACACTTGGGAATTGGATAAGAAACGAGTCTATCAATACATCGTTACCAGGGAAGCTTCACGAGGGCGTGAACTATAACTGTAGAGTTACGCAGATGAATCTGAGTATATAATTGAGTGACTGGCTATCGACACCAGTACTTGGGTGGATAGAAGGGAGCGCTGAATTTGTCAATGGAGGAATATACGCGTTAATCCATGGGAGGGAACTACACATATTTTGTGTGTGATGACTGTAATTGACAGTAGAATGTGAGAGAATCAATACTATGTCAGATTTTTTTGCTTCACAAAACGTATTTTTTTAACCACTAATTGGAATACTGTTGGCTCACTGTAGCTAACTGACAGCTTTTTTCTGTCACAAGTGATAATTTTTTTAAACTAGCCGAGGAGTTTAATTCATGCTACTCCTGAAAAACAGGGATTGGAGGTAACCTCTCCATTCTCTAAATCGCGTTTCGGCTCTGCCTGCTGGTGACTATTCAATAGCTGATCTGGGGGTCCCATCTTGTGGTCGAGTACTGTAACTAAGTGCTTAAATTTGCTGTTCTATAGACGCGAGCATCTACATCTGCAGAAAGGAGTTAATCAGTTGTTAGTTTTAAGCAGACAAATGCACATAAAGTGATGTGGCCTGCTGGTTTTGCAGATAATCGCAAACAGTTAAACAGTTTTGTAGTTAAACACAAATCTCATCTAATCACATTCCTTGGACAGAAATCTCTGTTGTATAATTTATATACTAATATATGCACTGTATATTATATACAGTCTAATTTAATGTACAATATGTATCACAATTTGAAGCATGTAATTTCTTTTTCCTGAGAAAAAAAGCAGCAATCAAAATGATTCCTCAATGCTGTTGATTCTCTGTAATTAAAATGTCTAGAGTATATCCATAAAAACAACGGAGTTGTTTGTTTTCACGCCAAAGATTCCATCTGATTTTTGGTAAATGAGTTTGCTTTTAATACGGTGTCATTGTGTTAGCGAGCATGAATCAAAATGGGAGAAAAATCAAAAAGTCTGTCAGTTATCTGAGACAGCGATCAACCTCTCTTCATGTGTCCTATCCCTTTGGAATCAAATTCTACAATTATTGAAAAAAGGGAATGACTCCTATTCCCATCGGAAAATTTTGCTGGAAGATATATTTTACTGGAATACTTTTCCTTCAGCTGAATGTTGCTGGGACCTTTGTGTCCTGAAATCTTTTAAATTAAACACATTTATTCAGGAGCAGTTTCTCGTTAATGCCTGTCTATAATTGCCTGTCGATAATCATCTTGAAAATCTGGAGGTCTGAAAACAAATATTACCCTCCCACAAATGCAGACAGTTGATTTCAGTCATTAATTCTTGCTCTTGGCAGAAGAACTAATGTGTGATAATTAGCAAATGCAGGTGACTGGAGGTAAATACTGGAGGAGGTTTTGCTCTCTGAATCCGGGTTCTCAGAGCTGAATGGCTGAGGCAGCAACGCTGAGGTTAGGGGAGGGGTCAGCAGGGTGATTGACAGATTTCGGTGATGTGTTTTTGTGCACAGGTGCGGGAGAGACTGCGGGTGGCGCTAGAGAGAGTCACCACTCTGGAGGCACAGCTATGTGCTGCGACACAGGAGGTACTGTCTTTGTGTGTGTGTGTGTGTGTCTGTGTGTCTGTGTGTCTGTGTGTTTGTCTGCATGTGTGTGTGTACACGCCCCTGTGTGCGCATGTGTGTATGGCCTTTTGTGTGTGTACACGCGTTTGCGTGTGCATGTGTGTGTGCACGTTTGTTTATGCGCTTGTGTGTGTGTGTGTGTGTGTGTAAGTGTACATGCGCTTGTGTGTGCATGTGTGTGTATGCGTGTGTGTGTTTGTATTTGTGTGTGTATGTGTGTGTGTGTGTGTGTGTAAGTGTACATGCGCTTGTGTGTGCATGTGTCTGTATGCGTGTGTGTGTATTTATATGTGTGTGTATGTGTGTGTGTGTGCATGAGCATGTGTGTGCATGCTAGTGTGAGAGTGTTTGTGCATGACAGAGAGCATGGGTGCGTGCAAACGCGTGCGTATGTGTGCGTTTCTCTGTTTGTGTGTGTGTGCACGCATGCATGTGTGTTTTTGTGTCTGTATGCGTGTGTGTGTGCATTTATATGTGAGTGTGTATGTGTGTGTGTGTGTGTGTGTGTGCGCACGTATGTCTGCATGTGCATGCGCATGTGCATGTAAGCTAGGGTGAGAGTGTGCGTGACAAACAGCATGCTTGTGCGCGCGTGTGTGTATGTGCGAGTGAATTCATGCATTTGTAAGAGTAAGAGTGCGAGAGTGTGTGTACGCATTAGTAAGAGTGCGAGAGTGTGTGTACGCATGAGTAAGAGTGCGAGAGTGTGTGTACGCATGAGTAATAGTGTGAGAGTGTGTGTACTTATGAGTAAGAGTGTGAAAGTGTGTGTACGCATGAATATGAGTGTGAGAGTGTGTGTACGCATGAGTATGAGTGTGAGAGTGTGTGTACGCATTAGTAAGAGTGCGAGAGTGTGTGTACGCATGAGTAATAGTGTGAGAGTGTGTGTACGCATGAGTAAGAGTGTGAGAGTGTGTGTACGCATGAGTATGAGTGTGAGAGTGTGTGTACGCATGAGTATGAGTGTGAGAGTGTGTGTACGCATGAGTAAGAGTGCGAGAGTGTGTGTACGCATGAGTAAGAGTGCGAGAGTGTGTGTACGCATGAGTAATAGTGTGAGAGTGTGTGTACTTATGAGTAAGAGTGTGAGAGTGTGTGTACGCATGAGTATGAGTGTGAGAGTGTGTGTACGCATGAGGAAGAGTGCGAGAGTGTGTGTACACATGAGTAAGAGTATGTGAGTGTGTGTACGCATGAGTAAGAGTGTGAGAGTGTGGGTACGCATGAGTAAGAGTGAGAGAGTGTGTACACATGAGTAAGAGTATGTGAGTGTGTGTACGCATGAGTAAGAGTGTGAGAGTGTGTGTACGCATGAGTAAGAGTGCGAGAGTGTGTGTACGCATGAGTAATAGTGTGAGAGTGTGTGTACTTATGAGTAAGAGTGTGAGAGTGTGTGTACGCATGAGTAAGAGTGTGTGTACGCATGAGTAAGAGTGCGAGAGTGTGTGTACGCATGAGTAAGAGTGCGAGAGTGTGTACACATGAGTAAGAGTATGTGAGTGTGTGTACGCATGAGTAAGAGTGTGAGAGTGTGTGTACGCATGAGTAAGAGTGTGAGAGTGTGTACACATGAGTAAGAGTGTGAGAGTGTGTACACATGAGTAAGAGTGTGAGAGTGTGTGTACGCATGAGTAAGAGTGTGAGAGTGTGTGTACGCATGAGTAAGAGTGTGAGAGTGTGTGTACACATGAGTAAGAGTGCAAGAGTGTGTGTTCACATGAGTAAGAGTGTGAGAGTGCGTCTGAGAGAGAGAATTGCGTGTAGTTGCTGTCCTGATTTGTTTCAGTGTCCTGGACAGTGTTTGTGCGGCAGTAGCCGGTTGTTATTGCTGCAGAGTGCTGAGAGGTTTATTCGGACGCGAGCGGCTTATTTTTCAGAGAAATGTCAAAGAATCTGTTTCTTTGAAGGCGAGTTGAAAGAGGCCACGGTTGCTCCTTCGGTTTTGTGTCCCAGGCGTTTGTCAGATCCGGGGCCGGGCGTCGGCTCCCGTCTGTCTGACGGTGAAAGGCGCGAGCAGCGAGTGCCGTTTCCCTCCCCCCACGGCGCTCTGGCTTATCAACGAGAGAGGAATGCGGGCCGCGATGTTGCGAAGCCCCCAGGGTATTTTTTTAGATGCGTTTTTAGATCTGTTTTCTTTTTTGGCTCGTTGTTTGTCCTGGAGTCTATTTGGGTCAAGGCTCACAGCTGTTTCTCTGTAGAGAGTTGAGGAGGTGTATGTGTGTGTGTGTGTGTGTGTGTGTGGGGGGGAGCTTCCACTGGGGCAGATTTTCGGGCCCACACAGCGCTGTGGTGACGGGCGAGAAGCGTCTGACAGCGATGGGACAGAGCGAAGGTAGACTGGGCGACCTGCCAGCACGGCTCTGCAGGGACTTGGACAGAGTTTCCTTCAGCAGAATGTGGCAGCAGGTCTGGCTACTCCGGAGACCGTGTGCTGGTAACAGGTGTTTTGGTAATACTGTGTGCGTCTCCTTAAATACCTGTCAGGGGGTGATGTTAAGCAGTGATGCTGCACCATGCAGGTATAGGGGATACCCTTTTCCTGATGCTGTCCTTGAACCCGACTGCCATCTGCAGTAAGACACCGTGCCGATGCTGTAACCCTTGGTAACGCCGCATCCAGCACAGCCACGCTCCGCGCCAGCTCTTGACAGAACCAGTATTGTTTGCCTGGCAAAGCCCAGTATTGTGTTCCAGGTATGGCTCAGTATTATGTTCCAGACGGGGTTCAATATTGTGTTCCAGACAGGGTCCAGCCTTGTGTTCTGGTCAGGGCCTAGTATTGTATTCTGGGCAGGGCCCAGTTTTGTGTTCCGGGCAGGGTCCAGTATTGTGTACTAGGCAGGATCCTGACTTGTTTTTCGGGCAGGGTCCAGTTTTTTTTCTAGGCTGGGCCCAGTTTTGTGTTCCAGAGAGGGTCCAGTATTATGTTCCAGGTAGGGTCCAGTTTTGTATTCCAAGTTGGGCCTAGTTTTGTGTTCCTAGCTGTATCCTGAATTGTGTTCCAGGCAGGGTCCTGAAATGTGTTCCAGGCGGGACCCTGAAATGTTCTCTTGACAGGGTCCTGATATGTGTTCCGGGCCAGTGTAGAAGAACACAGTAACAGCTACAGGATGGCGAGAGGTTGTTCCTCTGCAGTAGTGACGGAGGTCAGATCTCTCCATTCTCGTCTCTCTATAGCACTGCCACGCAAAGCGATACCTCATTCTGCAGTTCTTCCTGTTTTATAATGTACCCTTCACACTAACACACATCAAAAAGTTTTGTTTTCACTAAAGAAACATAAAAAGTCTGATAATATGGCCCAGGGTATGTATTTGGCTTCTGATGCAGGTATTGGCTTCTGCCAGGCTAATTTTGCTTATTATGCTCTGGCATGCAATATGTACCCGGCTTCATGCCCAGGTGCTTATAGGGAATCTGTGTCTGGATGGGACAGTTAATGCCTGTAAACCTGGGAGGTAAAGATACATCAATCGAGATGGATCCTACACTTCCTGTGATCAGAGTGAGTCAAGTAGTCGATGTGGGCTAAGAGAGTTTATCTGTGAGTGTTTTGAGATTTGTAGCTCATAACTTGCACCCTGTTATTTAATTTGCACAAATTTAACTGACCTCTGATGACGCCGGAATTCCTCGGTGCGTTTCATTTTTAAAATGGACGTAGCTAGAGTTACATGCATCCTACCCCCGTACATCTCGGTCTAAAGGTGTGTACATCCGCATAGGATAGTTTTTAGGTTCAGACAGCTGTTTTGAAACAACTTTGTTGGTTTAACCTCTGAAAGTACTTGGCTATGCTAAGGGGTGCAGTTAGGATTACTGGATAGCACAGGGCTAGGCATTGATACTATCTTGTTAGGTTTTGGCACTAAAACTTCTTGGTTAAGTTTAGGTTTTTGACTGCAGTTGGTATGAGAGCTATAAATACAACTTTGACCTTAGTCAGGAAGTGTTTGGGTGTTGGTTTGATTAATTGTCTCAGATTTTGAAGAGCCCAGGTTTAAGTCCCGCCAAATCTATCTTTTTCACGTTTATCAATGTGGTCAAATATTGTCAGTTTTGCATTGAAGTTAGTTGGTGGGGATACCTACGGCATCATTACTGATGCAAAATGTCTCATATTCTGTTTCTATACTGATGCCCAGAGCATCTCTTAATCTCTTAAGATCTCTTAATGATGGCTCGTGCGGGAGATGGAGATACCATTCGTACCTTTATGTTCCTGGATGTGACTCCATACCTTTCGCCTAAGGACTATTTCCTGTCCCCGTAGACACGACCGTTTATGATATTCATCCACTGGTACTCCTACCCAGTAAACTTTAATTAAACTACCATGTAGTCATGCATGAATATCTCATGCTCACTATAAGCTTAGAGGGATGTGTTTGTCTGCAAGGAATGCAACTGTTGGATTATCGTCACTACAGCAACACGGAGGAGGGAAACACCGGGAGATTGTAGGGAAGACTGAGTATTCATGAAATGTACCATCACACAGTCTGTCATACACAGATATCGATAATATTTGATCATTCTCGTAATGTTCCTGTGAGAAATGTTTTTCCATTTTTCAGTTTCACATTATTTATCATGCTGACACTTCAGTGCAAAGCAAATTACAGTTGATTTGACTAAGCAGGGGCTAATCCCTGCAGTGCACTGTGGGATTGAGGGCCTTGCTCAAGGGATCAACAGCTGAACCGATCTTACTGAGACTACCATGGCAATCCCAGCCAAATACTTTTGGCACCACCGGACATTGATGGTGTTGGGCTTTTTTGCAAATAATAATGTGACCTATCCCAGGCTGATGTGGCTTGTATCTTGAAGTAGGACCACCAATCAGCGGGATGACTAGATGGAGTAAAGGCCAGATCCCTTCCAGAACTTGAACATTGGATTTAGACAAAAGTATACCCACCTGGCTTGTGACCTTTGACTCCCAGAGAGTGACGCGACGCAACACGATTGGTGTGCCACCTGACTTTAGTTCCTGGGGTGTGACAGGATTGGTGTGCTTTGTTTGCAGCTCTCAGCGGTCCGGCAGAGGAAAGACAAGATGGAGGGCGACCCAACGGACAAGATGGATGGCACTAAACCCGCCTGGAAGGTGCGTTTTGTTCACCTGTTTATGTCACGCAGACTGATTTTGTTTATAACTGCCTGTGCAGCAAGGCACTGTGATTTTAAACAAAACCTCCAGGAATAGGCGTTGGCTCCACCTGAGTTTGGGTGCACAGAGTTAGCTGTCCTTTCTCTGGAAACTTCTACTACTGCAGAATGCTTCCAGAAGCTTCCTCATTGCAGCTGCACCCCCAGAGCTTTTCTGACTGGAGTCTTTTTCCAGTGAGTTATTTTTCACAGACTTCTGACCAGTTATCCGTACCTCTTCCTGAGGGGAATAGTCGAAGACGCGTGATTTTGCAAAAAGGAATTCCCTCACTCTCTAAAACGCCACTCCGAAGTGACGTCGGTATCAGACAGTTTAGGCGCGGAAGATGGGAGGCAGGTCTGGGTGAAGTAGAGTCACGGGTTGGTGATTTGTACGTCACATATTACAACAACAAATACTTATGCTAAGCTTCATCATTGGCAGAAGTTTCCTTGATTTGCTACCAAACTCTTTTAAAGATTGGAATCTACCTTGCACTTAATGTTGGCAGATTTTCATCAAAATTCATGGGTGACACTAGAATGACAAGAAACTTGAGAAAGTGAGTGAAAAAGAGGAGTTGAATGAGCCTTTCTGCGCGTCACTATTCCTGTGGAATATCTTTATCACCATTGAGACTGACGTGGGCAGCACTCTCTCCTTTCAGGGCAGGAACGATCAAGAAGTTTAATTCACTTGCTTATCAAGCCCAGTAGGTAGCCTGTAATCATTAAGAAACGGTCATTTCTTTCCACAAACAAAACCTGCAGTATAAGATTGCAAGGATGATTGTTATCTGAATAATTAATTGCAAAACACACCTAAACTTTCTGAATTTCAGTTCCTTTTGAGGCATGTTTTTCATCATAGATTCTAGAAGATTAATTGAAAATTGTGATTCCTTTTAAAATGGGACTCTTTGATTTAGCTTTCAGGGAAGACAGGCATAAATTTAAAGTGGAAAGCATGTAGTTAAGTGTGTGAAAGCAGTGATGCAGGTAGGATCTCCCATTGTTTGCCTGGTTGTGAAAATGCTGTACTGCCGTAAACCAAGCAAACAAATGTGCATGATAACTTGAGATCCTGCTTATAAACGGAAAACATGACTCTTCACAGCTGCATTATGCACTGAACATCGATACAATCTGAATATCAGTGGGCCAGTCGTTCTAACTATCAGTCTTATTCAGCGAGCGGATAACTTTTCAATAGCTCTGCAAGAGAGGTTCACTGAAACGGGTTGAGAGTAATTGTGTGTTAAAAGTCGAATATTGAAAAGTTGAAACCATACCCTGTACACCAAAGTCAGTGGAAACTCTGAATTGTTACTCTTTAAAACAAGCACTGGCACTGCATAAATATGCACCGCTGGGGCTTGACAAAATATCGGAGGCACCTTGAAAACTGACTTTGAAGTATCTGAACCACAGTTGCAAATCATCTCGGTGATTTTATTGAATTTGAATCGTTATGAAAAGTATGTATGCTTAACCTCTGGAACTCTAAATTTTCATTTAAGTTTTCCCTTAAGTAGGTTTTGAGTCAGATAAAGCATTTTTTCCATACTGTAGGACAATGTCACATTCAGTAGCAGTCAAAAGTTTGGACATACCCACATTTTTAAAGAAACAGGCACTGTTAAAAAAGGTCTAATTCATAAATCCATCAAACTAACCAGCATTTGCTGTCATTTTTGCAGAGCATACTCACATTTTTTTTACTAGAGCAGTTATATGGCTATAATGAGTTTGCTGCTGAGCGGCCGTCTAAGTTCCCAAAGATGTGCTGCACTTGTAGTTTACTTTTCACTGACTTTTTTGCTCAATTCCAAATTCAACTTGTCTTTAATCCGGCTGTTGGAAAATGGAAAGAGCTTGTTATCTACTTTGTAAAATATGAATTCTAAAATTTTGGACACTATTCAACCAGGTAAATTATTCCCTTTTAACTTCTGACTGTTTACCTCTTACCAGATTCCAGTTGAGATAATATAGAGAAGTTAAGCCATTCAAATTTCTCTGAAAACAGAGCGCTGTGACATTAGCAAATTGTGTCCAAACTTTTGTCTGATACTGCACATATTCTGTATCTGCTAGTTGCAGCGCTTCATTGAAGATTCATCACACTTATGCTGAGAGAAATATTCAAACCCTGGAGGCTGTGGTTTTATGACCACACTATTCCATCAAATGGAAAATATCTAGATCTTGTGCATCATTTTATACTCATTTCCCTGTGATTCAGCAGAATGTTATAAGATGAAACCTTGGGATCTCCACCAGAATTTGAAAGTTCCACAGGTTTGAATACAGCAACTGCATTTGACAGACCCAGAAATGCGTCTGTAGGTTTTATGGGGTTAAAAGAGATCTGTTCGGCTGTGCAGATGGGCTGTTTGTGATTCGCACGGCTCAGCCTTGGGTCTCCTCCGCAGTGCAGACCGATTTGTCCAGCTCCAGTTTGCAGACGAGTGATTCTGAAACTCGCTTGGCATCACTTGCGACAACGATATTAATCCTGAAATGTCAGGAAATGGATGCAGGAAGCTGCAGTCTTTGGGGGCAGCCAAACTGTATCATTTTCAGGCTAGCAAAAAGATAAACAGTAATATGGGACTGCATTTTTCATAGGAGCTGCAAACGGAAAACTAATGTCATTCTGGCGAATGGAAAGGTTCGCGCCCTGTTTCCGAACCTCTGTCCCAGACCTGGATCAATTGCGTTACTGCACTGAATTCAAATACTTTTCTGAGCTTGATTGATCTTCACTGGTTTGATTATGCCAGCCGAGAAGGCCACAAGGTGGAAAGTTTTGCAATTTTTGAGAGCATTTCATTGGTTATATTGCATCAGACATGCCCAGTAAGGCACAGAAATGTATCTCAATCCGAAACAAATGTTGTTTACTGTGCTCTGCCCAGCACCTTGGGATAAGCCTCTCTGAGTGGGACATTCATCTTAGACTCTTTTTTGATTGAACTGCAGATAAAGAGCATTGAGGCAGGCTGGGATGCCCAGGTGTCAAATAAAAAATTGGCTGGAGGGTGTTGATTTGTGGGCCAGATTATTCTGTACGGCGATAGGAATCCTGACACAGCATAAGTCTGCCGTCATCTAAAGTGTCACTGTCATCATTTTAGCAGGAGGGACACAGACAAATCCTTATCAGCGTTATACCTCCTCTCGGTAATACAATCCGTAAATATACTATTCATTTCCTCTGCAGTGCTGATGACAAGCCAATCTATTTACACTGTATACTTTATCTGGTTAGGGAAGGATAATATTCTGAACTCTGAACTGAACTTCAGCTCAGTAAGTATGGCTGCCGAGGATGAGGAGATTCTGCGGGAGTTGGGCCACACCTGTCAACTCTCACGCATATTTCGTAATCTCGCGCTTTTCAGTGGCATATCACATTCTCACACCATAGTGAGCAGTCTTTCACTTAATGACAAAAGTGAAGATATTCATTCGGCAAACAAAATTATATTCAATTGGCGAGTCCCACTTTTTAATCAACCCTGTACTGAGAGTGAAAGGCGATATTTAATTGGAATATGGATCAGTCTTTATTCAATTAACATGTATTTGAGAGATTCTCAGCCGAAATTGAAGTCCTTGGAAGTCCTTGGAAATTGAAGTGCGTGGAAGTTTCTCAGTTTCACATGCGTCACGGTAGATTTTACCACTAGTAACATGGAAACCAATTGTGACTCTGGACTTCTCACACTTTTCTCTTCTCAGGTGTTGAAGCTATGTTGGGGTAAAGGGTAGGCTAGCAGGCTACTTATTTCTCAGTTTCTCAGTGACACACTCATGGTCATAGTCAGTGGATTGCATAGGGAGTGCCTTGTGCAGAAATCACACGCTTTGGAGGGGTGTGAAGGCCTTGCCAAATTGTTTTTAAGGAAACTGACTGTGACATTTTGGGGCGAATTGGCTGCATGCGTTACTCCCTGTGGCCTGTGTTGCGCAGTTCCACCCTCCTGCTTCCCTTGCAGTGAAAGGTCTCCACATCAGGGCTTTTCAACCTTGTCCAGAAAGGTCGCGTGTGGGCGCAGGCTGTCACTCTAACTGAGCAGGCATACACTTGTGACTATGGTTTTTAGTAGTAATAATAATAGTAATAATAATAATGTTTTATTTGAATGGAACTTTCCATGCCAGGTGCACAAAGTGCTTTCCAGTGTCGGTTTAACTCCCTAAACCCATTATCCCCCCGTTACGGTATTACGGTATTACGGTATTTTCAAATGACTTGCCGTGGGCATCTGACCCTTAAATACATAATTACTTTCAGGCTGTTCCTGTTCAAGATCGCTTGAATAATAATCACGCAGTTTAGTTACTGAATAATCAAGGCCAATATTGACCAATATATAAGCCTTTAGTTATTAAGGAAGTATTAAGAAATGGCAGATCACTGCAGGGGTACATTGACAATGTACTTAATAGCGATATTGTATGGATGCAAAAAAACATATAATAATTTAAATAATAATTATAATAATTGATTAACCCAGTGCTTTCCCTGAATCCCATCTACTGTTATAGGATTTTTTTTCAGCAGTGCAAACTAATTTATTTGAAGATCACACTTAATCGGAATGTGTTCAGCGTTCCGGAGAATAGGTTGCATTTGCAGGGAAGCTTAGTTGCCCACTGGTTGCTGCGCCAAGCGATAATAATTAATTTATTAAATCACCGACACTTCTTTCTTCGAATTGTTGGTAATTGAATAGTTTAGTAAATTGATCATTCATGGATTGTAAAAGTTCGACACATGACACACATTTAAAATCAATTAATACTTGAACTTTCAACAAAGTCATTCATGAGATCTTTACAGTCCAGCTCCTGGAACGGCAATTATCTAATTAAATGGTAGCTTAACCAAATATAAATACCACCTTCGGCAGCATTTACTACATTTCATTCTACTTCAAGATGGATTTTCGAGAAAATTTAGTTCATTGCCATCTGAACAATCTCATAATGTAGCCTTCCTCGTGGATGCAAAGCTGTCTTTCTTTATTATTAATGCCAACGCAGCATATTGGAAGGCCATTTGCTCTGCAAATTATTTCAATCTATTACCCAATTTTCACTTGGAAATAGTTTCAGTGTCTACCTGCATTATGGTAATTTCACTGATTGTAGACAGAGTTTTATATTTATATGAACATCCGGACCTGAGTCACCAAAACCGCATTTTTGGAAATGTTTTTTTTTTTTAATAAATTTGGCATCTCCAATCCCACCCGAATCTGGAATATCCAATTAGGGAACTACGTCCAAGTACTTTTCGCATATGCGGCCCCCTGTTGCCAACTCAGGAGAGCGTACACAGCTAGCGGCTCTCCTCCGAAGCATGCTCCCGTTGGCCACTGCTTCTTATACATTCACTGGTTGAAACTTTGCAAGCTCAGAACGAGGGCAGAGGATACACGAACGGAGATGAGCTCAGAATCTTCCTTATGAGCGCCCGTCTGGCCAACAGGAGGCGCCAAGGGGAACTCTCTACTCTAAACAACCCTTCACAGCAGATCCTTCCCAATTTGCATCCCTGTAGCGCATTGGCCAGTTGCGCGCTACTTCTGTAAAGAGCTGCCGACCACTGCTGGTTGGTACGAGACAGGGATCGAACCCACCGAGATGGTCACTTCTGCTTCGCAGTGCAATGCTTTTCCGAGTGAGCCATTCGGCAGCTCTGGAAATGGTTTTTGTGAGCCTCAGGATTTCAGAAGATTTGTAAGACATTGATGTTTTATTGTTGGGTCCATCATTAACGTGGACAGGAAAATGTTTGACAGTTATTGCAATGAACAAACTGAAAGGAAATAGATATGGATAGATCCTTCCAACTGAACAAATTAACACTTACTTGGTAATTAGGAAACGTAAATGGTAATGGGTTTGCGAATGTAATGGCTTTAAGGCGAGGTGAGAGCATCCCGCAGATGGCAACTCCGGAGTGTAAGAGGTTTTAAAAGAGAAGAAATATAAATGGAGAAGAAAACATGTACAAAACGAAGTACAAGCATACATTTAAAACATTTAATTAATACTTGAGCAAATCCTCTAGGGCTAATATGTAGAATCAGCTGTATAACGGCATGACTGGAAGGAAGGAGTAACCTGCTGCTGGCACTGAGCGTATACCCAGTTTCTCCCCATAAGGAAGAGAAATAAAACATTTGATTTAGATGGTGTATCATGACCCCGCCCCCAGGGCCACACGCTCCAGTGATTGGCTGGTATTTGGAGAGGGTCGGTGGCCCTGGGAATGCTCTGTGTTATTAATGCCACACGACTCAAACAGGCTCACTGTGAGAGGTGAGCAGTCTTACTGACTCAGGCAGACAACACTCACACACACATACACACACACACACAAACACATACGCACACATACTTATACACGTGTGCATGCGCAAACACACACACACACACGCACGCAAACACGTACGCACACATGCTTATACACGTGTGCATGCACACGCACACACACAAACGCGTACTTACACATGCTTTTACACGTGTGTATGCACACACACAAGTACACACACACACTCACACAAGCACATATCTACACACACTCACGCACATACGCACATGCGCACACACACACGCACGCGCGCAAACATGCATACACACACGCGCACACACACGCACTGTTTCAGACCCTGCCCGTGGCAGTGAGGAGTGTGCCAGGCTCCAGTGGTGGTGCCCCCTGCTGTATTTTGGTGGTAAATGTCCGGCATAGTTTAATTACCCACCCAGAGAATGATTCCATTTCAGTCTGAATAACCTCATAATTGTCGCTCCATAAAGCCGACATATGCTTTCTGCTCACACACCGCACTGAAAAATCTGACTTATGCACGTGTTTGTTTGCGTGTATGCGTGTGTGTGTGTGTGTGTGTGTGTGAATGTGTGTGCACGCATGTATGCGTTTGTGGGGGTGAGTGTGTGCACGTGTGTATGTGTTCATGGGGTTGTGTGTGTGTGTGTGTGTGTGTGTGTGTGTGTGTGTGTTTCTGCATGTCTAAGTGATTGTTTATGGAGGATTTCATATTGTTTTTTTTTTTTTTTGAGGAATCATTGTCAGATATTAATGGTGTGTGTCCATGGATTTTTATGAGAATTACACTCTGAATGGTTATTATTTTAAACCTATGTACTTCTCTATTACAAGCAAAACACACATAAAGTTTAATTTAAATTGAATTTTGAAAAGGGTGTAATTACTTGTTCCAGGCAATTAGCCTTGATGTAATGTGCCATCCAGGGAATATATCAGTTAGCCTAGCACACCTGCTATGTTCAGATGCCATAGAACCGCTCCTGATGGTATTTTGTGGGAGAGTGTATACATGTGCATTCTGTCCAGCAAAGACTCAGCTCTTGTAGTTTAATGTTTGCAGTTATTAGTCAGGTCATGGTTTGGGTCAAAGGTGTAATTTAAGAATTGTAATCTTTTTTTATATGCGTCTGTCTTCTCAAATGCTTGTTTTTCTGTGGTTGTTCGTGTGTCTGTGTGCACATATGCATCTGTTTGTGTGTGTGTGTGCATTTTTGTGTTTTTGAATGAATTTATATTTGTGTGTATGCGTGCATGTATCTGTTCATGCATGCCTGCATATTTTTAATGTGTGCGCGCGTCGGTGTTCTTGAATGCCTGTGTGTGTGTGTACATGTGTGTGTAAATTTGTGCTTCTGTGTGTTCCTGTGCGCATGTGTACTTGTGTGTGTGCGCGTGTGTGACTGTGCCTACTCCCACAGAGGTTGCCGAACGGCTCCATTGACACTCATGATGAGGCCAGCCGCTCGCCGGAGTTACAGGAGCTCCTGGATAAGGCCAATAAGGAGCTCTCTCAGAGCAAAGAGCGCACCTCCACCCTGACCGCGCGCCTGAGCGAGCTGGAGTCCGAGCTGAGCGCCTCGCGCAAGGAGCTGCTCAAGAGCGAGGAGTTGAGCAGCAAGTACCAGCGCGACATCCGCGAGGTGAGGGGGCTGAGCCGGGTCTCTCACAGAACACAGCTCTCGCACATAACACAACTCTCCCATACAACACAGCTCTCACACTCATCACAGCTCTCACACATAGCACAGCCCTCACACACACACCACAGCTCTCGCACATAACACAACTCTCCCATACAACACAGCTCTCACACACATCACAGCTCTCACACATAGCACAGCCCTCACACACACACCACAGCTCTCGCACATTACCTAGGGCTCTTTCACACAACACAGCTCTCACTCACCTCACAGCTCTCCCACACAACACAGTTCTCTCACACAACACAGCTCTCCCACACAACACAGCTCTCACTCACCTCTCAGCTCTCCCATACAACACAGTTCTCTCACACAACACAGCTCTCCCACACAACACAGCTCTCACTCACCTCGCAGCTCTCCCACACAACACAGTTCTCTCACACAACACAGCTCTCCCACACAACACAGCTCTCACTCACCTCGCAGCTCTCCCACACAACACAGTTCTCTCACACAACACAGCTCTCCCACACAACACAGCCCAAACACACAACACAGCTCTCACACACAACACAGCTCTCACACACAACGCAGTTCTCATACAGAACACAGCTCTCCAATACAACACGGCTCTCTCACACGTCACGGGACTCACATACACATGACCCTGCTCTCCTGCACAACCTGCCTCTAGTGTAAAAACCTCCTCGCCCCTTTCTGAAAGGCCGTCACGCCTCCTCTCTCCCCTCTCTGATTGTTTGTTTGCTCATACTCTGCCCATAAGGATAAAAATAGTGATGAAAAAAGGACATTTAGCTCAACTTAGCTTGTCATATTTTTAATTGTGTTTTTTATGTTTGTTTTTTAATG
The DNA here is from genome assembly GCA_029721435.1 of Gymnothorax reevesii. Taxonomy (NCBI): domain Eukaryota; kingdom Metazoa; phylum Chordata; class Actinopteri; order Anguilliformes; family Muraenidae; genus Gymnothorax; species Gymnothorax reevesii. The sequence continues at coordinate 96,880,224 of CM056581.1, read as the reverse complement.
GGTTCATACAGGAACACCGGAGAAACTCTAAAAAAAGATTTAATATAAATTTTCAACCTCAATGCAAGGCAACGCGAGCATAATGAAACAGCCCATGTGGATTATCTGTCGTCGGACAGCAAATCCCCACAGACACCATTTGTAATGGCACAACATCACCCTCCCAAAGGTCCACCTTCTATTTTAGTGTCAGTTGTTTCTAGATATTGCAGTATTTTTATGATGCTGCTTTATCTTCTTATTGATCTTGATGCTTTTTAGCTTGCCTGCTACCGTCCTGGATAAGACATGCCTTAACTTCCCTGGCTTATGTGCAGTTCAGATGGAACACAGTAGATGGAGACAGTGAGCCAGAAGTCATTATAGCGGAACAGAGTACGACCGAAAATTTTGATTTGGATGGCAAAACCGCAGCAGGTGATGGAAATTGCCCGCAAAGTTCAAATTGTTTGACTTTTGAGCGTTGAATGCAATGGAGTTTCAAACGGGATGTTATGGAGCATGAAATATGAAATTATGACAAGAGATGCGACATGTACATGGAAAGTTTTGAGTTACATCTCCATTCTGTTGAGTAAGTGCAGTGGATGCTGCAGTCATCTTTGTCCTACCCATTCTGAAAATGGTCTCCATTATAAAACTATCAATGAGCAACATCACCACAGCCATTTGTCTCTTATTTTTGATAGTGCCCAATGTGCTGTCCTGCTTTTTCTCCGGGTACCGTCCCACAATTCCATGTTTCCTGCATTACTTGTCAATGTGGCTTTAGCTTGTGAACCAGACTCTGTCGTTTGCTTTAGCTTCAAGCCTGTTAGACATCACAGGGGCTTCTCTGCTCTGGAGCAAAGTGGGGTCAAGGGTCATGCTCAGGAACCCAACAACTGCATTTATTTTATTGTGGCTACGCTGGGCCCCCATCAGGTGCCTTAGCAATTAGGCTGTAGGCTGCCCTGTACGGACGTTAGCACCTCAGCAACTGAACTATTGGCTGCCCTTTAAAGATGTTAGCACCTTAGTCACTAGGATACAAGCTGACCAATAGCGATGTGTGCTTGTTCGCCAATAGACTATAGGCTGCCCTATAAGGATGTTGACACCTTAGCCACAAGGCTGTAGACTGACGGGTACGGATGTTTGCGCTTTAGCCACTAAACTATCGGCTGCCCTATGCAAATGTTTGCACCTTGGCCATCAAGTTATAGACTGCATTTTGCAGATTTTAGCTCATTAGCCTCGAAGCTATATGCTAACCTACTCAGACGATAGCACCTTGGCCACTAGCCTATACAGTGCCCCAGATGTTAGCACCTTAGCCACTAGGCCATAGGCTGCCCTTTGCAAATGTTAGTACTTTTGCCACACCAGGATATAAGCTGACCTATACAGATGTTGGCACCTTAGCCACTCGGCTATACATTGCCCTGTACAGATGTCAGCACCTGAGACACTAGACTAAATATTTTTACAATGTGAGAACACGCCTTGCCTGTTTATCTCCGCCTGTGCTTGTGTCCCAGGCCATGGCACAGAAAGAGGACATGGAGGAGAGGATAACCACCCTGGAGAAGCGCTATCTGGCTGCGCAGAGGGAGACAACGTCTATCCACGACCTCAACGACAAGCTGGAGAACGAACTGGCCAACAAGGACTCTCTACATCGCCAGGCACAGTATTCCCTTCCCTCAGCCAGCCCTTCGCCCTCTGTGTGTGTGTGCGTATGTGTTTAATGTGTATATACTCTGTGTGTGTGTGTGTGTGTAGAGCGAAGATAAGGTGAGACACCTACAGGAGCTCTTGGAGCTGGCGGAACAGAGGCTGCAGCAGACCATGAGAAAGGCGGAGACTCTTCCAGAGGTGGAGGCGGAGCTTGCACAGAGAGTGGCAGCTCTGAGTAAGGTAAGGCTGGAGAGGAGTGAGGGATGAAGGAGGGAGGGAGAGAGAGAGGAGGACTCTGAAAGAGAGGGAAGATGGGAGGGAGTCCTTGAAAGTCCTCAGAACGAGCAGGAAGTTGAGATGCTGCAGTACAGGCCTGGCAGAGCATCACCAGGGAAGAGACCCAGCGTCTGGTGATGTCTGTGTTTCACAGACTTTAAGCTGTCATTGCATGGGGAGGATATGTAACCAAATGTTAAAAATGGACTTTGTACAAAAGGTGCAGTTATTTCTGAAGGGTTCTTCTGATATGGATAGACACCCTCAAATTTAAGCTGCCAGTCGGCATTTAATCCGCTGTCTCCGTATCCTTTCAAGCTCAAAGTGCTTGAGTATGGAGCCAAAATCAAAAATGCCCCGATCCTGTTAATTCTGATGCTCGTTGTATGAATGGAGGGAAGACTTTGAAAGTGTAAGAAATGGAAAAGCTGGGTGAATGTTTTTTATGAAAGATGACATGCCTTGGAAATGGAGGTTGGGACTGATTACATTTTTTCCTGTGGTGTACGACACCATGGAGTAATCGTAGTTAGTGTGCTTATTCTCGAAGGCTGTATCGACGCTCCTGTGCGTACACTGCAAGCAAAGCTCACTGCTAGCTGGGTGGCAGATTTGCGCTCCCCCTGGCTGTCTCGCTCGCTGTCACTCGCGGTTCTGCAGATGTAATAGACCCGTCTGCTCCCTGGCAGCCCTGTCTTCTGAAACCTGAGGCGTTTGTGGAGCAGCTCTCCCGCCTTCCACGAACCAAATCGCTGTCAGCTCCTGCAAACGCACCGCAAACTTTTCAGTGTTTAAGTTCCGGAGAAGAGCGCGAGGGCCCTCTGTGTTTTCCCCGTTTCATCTCGAGACAAACAGGAGCGCCGGCTCGGCTCTTCCTGAGCCTGCCTCGTCACGTCGTACATTTAAACGAGGAAATGCTTCAGGAGTGAAGCCCCTGGGGGGGCGGGGTGGTGGGGGAGTTGAGGATTAAACTCAATAGTCTCCCTCTCTCGCT